>BLSH010144705.1:258167-284885 GCA_018402905.1 Glandirana rugosa | reverse complement strand
ATAAATTTTCAGTGATTGGCACCATAGATTGTAGACTCTATAACTTTCACAAAGACCAAATAATATACACTAATTTGGGTTATTTTTACCAAAGACATATAGCAGTATAAATTTTGGCCAAAATTTACGAAGAAAAATTACTAATTTGCAAAATGTTATAACAGAAATAAAGAAAAATGCATTTTTTTACAAAAATTTCGGTATTTTTCCATTTATTGCTCAAAAAATAAACACCCCAGTGGTGATTAAATACCACCAAAAGAAAGCTCTATTTGTGTGAAAAAAAGGACGAAAATTTCATTTGGGTACAGTGTAGTATGACTGAGTAATTGTCATTCAAAGTGTGAGAGCACTGAAAGCTGAAAATTGGTCTGGTTAGGAAGGGGGTTTAAGTGCCCAGTTGTCAAGTGGTTAAAAAAGATCATACCTGGAGTTCAGCTTTAAGGTTACATACAAACATCTACATTTTTCAGGCCGTGTCATTTACAGATGATTTATACTGTATGTACTGACATTTCTCCCTATGGAAGGGGTATTTTGTTGAAAACTGGACCAGATGCAGACTAGACCCCACACTATAACACAGAGGTTTTTGGGGAGAGCTTTAGGGCTTTGGCCAGTAATGGGTTAATTGTGAAGAGGCTGCATTGTCTTGGAGACTAAGCGATTTTCACCGTTTGCAGCGGCAAAGTCAATTGATTTGGAGCACACCACTGGTCTGTATATCATACCATCCGACTATCTGAGATAAGATAGAGGGACACTTGCTGCACAAAGTACAAATGACCCACCCCCCGCCTGTCCTCAGTAATGCCGACCACAACACATGCAATCCGTGAGAGGTTGGAGGAAATGTTTAGTGCAGTATAACACTTTTAGTATCAGACCAAAACGAGGGACAATTGTGGAGATGAAGGACAGATGGATTTGGTTCCAAAAGAGGGACTGTCCCTGTAAATCAGTGGTTCTCAACTCCTGTCCTCGGGACCCACCAACAGACCAGATTTTAAGTATTACCTCGGGGAGATGCAGACTAGAATACTGCAATCACTGAGAAGCAAATGATATCACCTGTCATGCATTTCAGTTATCCTGCAAACCTGGCCTGTTAGTAGGTCCCGAGGACAGGAGTTGAGAACCACTGCTGTAAATGAAGAAGAACATTGAGAACATGGCTCTTTGTTATCCATTATGCTGGCTGTCTTGTATATATATATATATATATATATATATATAGTACAGGTGTAACACATATTGAGATGGGAGCTAAGCAAACTCATAGGCAGTTGGAATGCCAGGACAATAAAAGATGATCCCAACATTGTTCTTTTTCTTCCAGTATAACTTTGCCATATAACCCAAAAGAAAGAATGAAGATGAACTCTGAGCAGACAGCCAGATGAAATACATACAGGAGCTGGTTTACCTGCCAAAGGATCTTTATGTCTGTCTATCCAGCCATGAGATTCACACAGCTTTGCCACACAGTACAGCCCAGGGTTGCCAACCGCCAGTAAATTTACTGGCAGTTTGTAAAGATCAGTGATTTTTACAACTGTCTATAAATATCAGGGTCTGATAATTTGTCACGCTGTGCTGACTTTTTAAGTGTAAACCAGGAAAATTACTTGATATGGGTATTGTCAGTGTTTCCATGTTGTGTTTAAATATCAATCGTCTTAAATTTTAATAGGGTTCTGTTATTTTTCAGGTTGCCAGTAAAAAATGTGCTCCGCCAGTAAATTTTCCATGTTTTGCCAGTAAAAAATGCTGCGGGATGTTGGCAACACTGGTACAGCCCTGTCTGGCAGGATAGGAAACCTGATTATTCTCTGCCACAGTACAGGTCTTGTCCTTTCCCCTGCCTGTGGCTGGACAGTGAAGGAGCAGACTAGTAATCTCATCTCACTGTCACTCTGCTATCTCCTCCTATCAACATGTGTGCTGCACTGCAGCACAACTGATTGGCTCCTTGTGCTGATTCCCCCTCATCTAGTCTGAGTTCTGCTATACAGAGGCTGATGCCATATCAAATTCATGTACTTGCATTAAAAAGCATACATTTAAAGCATTTGTTACCCAAACGCTTCATATTCCTGATATGTGCCTGCTGTATCATGTACTTGTATGAGAAAGTATCCTGTTCTGTCTTTTTTTTATGTGAAATCCCTGATGTTCCTACCAGCCCCTTTGCTTTCCTATTAAAAACTGACCACACTAAGCAGGAGAGTACACTGTGGTCAGTTTTCTAGCTCTGCTGGGAACTCAGTGTGCTCTCCTCTAATGATCAGACTTGTTCTGACATGCCCCAGCTGCACAGCCATTCACTGGGAAGCTCAGTGTGCTGCTGCTTCTACTTCCCCCAGCTCTTATTCAGCTGAGAACAGAGGGAATGTGGCCATTTATAAAAAAAGGGAAAAAGGTATTTATAATGTATTTTTATATCTATACGAAAATGTTTTGCCTATCATTTCTATTTTAAACGGAATGGGTTGTTTCACAAGGTGATAGTTTACAATCACTTTAAGTCTGCATTAATACATACAGAGCTGCAACAATATGGGGTTGATTTACTAAAACTGGAGAGTGCAACATCTGGTGCAGCTGTGCATGGTAGCCAATCAGCTTCTAACTTTTGCTTGTTAACCTCCTCCCATCCGCGCCATAGCCGAATAACGGCTACAGCGCGGCTCTAAAATGCCGGGAGGACGTCAATAGACGTCCTCCCATTTGGCTGGTGCTGGGCACACTCCCGCTCCCGATGTCCACCATAGACCCGCGATCTCCTTACAGAGAGGAGGAACGGGGAACCGCCGAAGTAAACACGGCGGTTCCCCGTTCTGTGAGGGGGGGCATGCCAGATCTACTGATCCCTGTCACTGGGATCAATTAGATCTGTCATGCCCCTGTCAACCCCCCCCCCACCCACAGTTAGAACACACCCAGGGAACATAGTTAACCCCTTCACTGCCCCCTGCAGGTTAACCCCTTCACTGCCAATGACATTTATACAGTAATCAGTGGACATTTAAATTTCTGATCGCTGTATAAATGTCATTGGTCCCAAAAAAACATCAAAAACGTCCGACATGTCCACATAAATCAATGTCCATAGTTTGTAGGCGCTATAACTTTTGCGCAACCCAATCAATAAACGCCGATTGTGATTTTTTTTTACCAAAAATATGTAGAAGAATAAATATCGGCCTAAACTGATGAATACATTTGTTTTTTTCTTTTTTCTTTTTGAATATTTATTATAGCAAAAAGTAAAAAATATTGTTTTTTTTTTCAGAATTGTCGCTCTTTTTTTGTTTATAGCGGCGATCAGAAATGACGCAGAGGTGATCAAATACCACCAAAAGAAAGCTCTATTTGTGGGAAAAAAAGGACGCAAATTTTGTTTGGGTACAACGTCGCACGACCGCGCAATTGTCATTCAAAGAGCGACAGCGCTGAAAACTGAAAAATGGTCTGGGCAGGAGGGGGGGTTTAAGTGCCCAGTAAGGAAGTGGTTAAATTAAGCTTTGACCAAAAAAACCTGGAAGCTGATTGGTTTCTATGCAGAGCTGCACCAGGTTTTGCACTCTCCTCCTGTCTTAGTAAGTCAACCTCTAAGTGTCTTTTGCAGCAGTTAGAGTTCTTCAGATCATCTGGGTTTTTAAAACTGAAATAAACAACCACTAAATCTTTTTTTTTTTTACAATAATTCAATCGCATCAAAAAGTACAAACTATAATTCAGAAATAGAAGTCCTCATTTCATATAACTATATCAATCCTGTATAATAATATAATGCTTTGACATAGGCTACTGAGTTTTCCTACATCGTCTGCTCATTATTCTGGCTAACAGAATAACCTTGGGTGGAAAGCAGTTATTTAAATAGTATATAATATAAAACATAATACTATCAACAAATCACTTTAAAGGGAATCTGTCACATGTGGGGCAAGATCACAGCCAAAGTTTGCACTTATCATGCTGCCATTGCTGAGTAATCAACAGAGCAAAATGTCCAAACACTCAGCAAGAAGCTGCATTGGTCCACAGAATTTAGTATTTCATTGGGACTTTTTCATATCTCAGTTGTAAGTTGCTGCATGGCTAAAGGCTCTGTGTTGGTGAGAGATTCTTAACTCTTATCACGATGAAGTTTATTTGGACTTACCTCAGCCACCACATGTAACTGTGCTCGTATGGGAAAAAACTGTTAGGGTCATCACAGCAGTATTTGAAGTCCTTAAATCCACAGCAGTATATAGCCCCCAGATCACTGTCCACTCTGGGACAGCTAAAAGCCCCCACTAACACCTTCTCCACAGTGGTGTAGCTGGAGCACTCTGCGCTCATAGTCCTGGACACTTCACCCAGCAAACAACTCCGAAAGACCCTGGAACTGCCAGTGTGTGGCTGGGGGGATCCCGTCACCACCATCCCATGGTGTATAAGAGGAATGGTAGAGTCTACAGGAGAACCAAGACATGAGACCCTCACAGCAGCATCTTCAGCATCACTCTGCTCTCATCAGGACCACAGCTGCTGCCTTCATTGCTGCTTGCTAGCTGATGGTGTATCTCTGTCTCCCTCTGCTGGTGATCACAATAAGCTTACTATAGTATTGCTTTCACGCTCAATGCAACCTCCTGCAACCACAGTCCTGGGACATGATCCTTTAGCACAGTGGTTCTCAACCCTGTCCTCAAGTATCCCCAACAGGCCATGTTTTGGGAATTTCTCTTAGATAAAATAGCTGTCCAAAATACAAAGCCATTGACTCTGATTTGAAGCACCTGTACAAGATAAAGGAAAACCTGAAAACATGGCCTGTTGGGGGTACTCGAGAACAGGGTTGAGAACCACTGCTTTAGCACCCTGTGCGAAAAAGCCAGTGTGCAACCTTTCCTATAAGTTATGAACTCCTTTAGCAGTATAGATTGCAGATTCTACCATTTCTGAGCCCTTTCCTCTCCTGCTGAAGGTGACGCCTTATAAATATATTATAAATCCTTACTTTATAAAGTAAGGATTTATACTCAGTGACCACTTTGCTATGGTGTCATACACGCTTCAATAAATGATCGATTTCTTTTCCTACCAATCTCTTCCGATCAGAATAATTGAGCTATTGTCAACAACCCATTGGATCAATATGCCACACACTGGGGTGTGGATTTCGATCGATAGGATACAATCTTAACTTATGATTGTAAGTTATCAATTGCATCTCTGTTTGATCTGGTCGATCGAAATACAATCATATTCATGAACAAAGTATCTCAGTGGTGCCGATTGATGCAAAATGATCAATAATTTTCCACCCTGCCCAGTCAACTTAGTTTGATCGAATCCAATCAAAATAGAGCCTAAATTGATTGAAAGGGAAGTTATGGCTGTTCAATATTGTGAAGATTTGATAATTTTGATCAAATTGCAGATCGATTGAATAAATAGATGGAAGCATGTATGGCCACCATTAGGTACTAATAATGCAAATAGCCAAACCGTATGTCTCATTGCTTCAACTTACATAAAGAATGCTGGCATGACAAAAATGCAAACTGGAGTTTTAGTTGTTATTCAGCCAAATAATGGGAAAAATGAATCATTTAAGCCACTTTGGAATGAAAGCTTCCATATTTCTACCATGACAGGTACACTTTACACCCCTAATGCATGCACCATTAAAGGTCCAGCAACCTGAAAATGATATTTCCTTTTTTTGGTCAATGCGGCAGAGTTAAATCTTCTTTTTTTAATATGTCTCAGGTGAGATCTGTGTATGTGATTTCTCTTCTACTGACATTACACGTAAGTTCAATGATTTTCACAGGCTCCTGGCAACAAGCTACTGTATATGCTGCACCTGGGTCTCCCTTGCACCCAAAAATGCCTGTTTTTTATGCTGTACAGGCCAACCCACCTGTGTGCATGAACCCTGACAAGTTGATTTGTAGCCTACAGTGAGCTTTCTTTTCTTGCTTCCAGTGGCTAAAAGAGTAGTGGAAAGGTGAATATGTACTGCTGGGGATGGGGTGGTAAAAGGCTAAAGCTGTACTAAACCCAAAACCAAGAATGTAATATATTGCAGCTTACAAATCATTAGACAGCATCGTTTTTCTTTTCTTTTTTCCCCTCTGTATCACCTGGTGATCTGGCCAGTAACACACCTCCTGTGTTAGTGAGACACAACTCTGGATGAATGAGCACAGAAGGGAACAGCAGACAGCAGCATTGTCAGTCTGTAGGGGGGTCAAATGTATTAGCACATCTAGCTAGACTAATAAATTGATGCCAATCTCCAACTTACAACGTATAAGCAGGAACATTTTTTTTTCTTATTTGGAGATCATTTTAATCATCCCTGCCAGTGTTATGTGGTTTGTCTCATCCATGTAAACTGATACATTCTGCTGGAGAGTTTGTGCTTTTGAAAAATAAGAGACTTGCTGGCTGGATTACCAGATAAAAATAGAAGAAAGAAAGCGTAAAAAAGGAAACAAATGCAGCCACAAGAATTAGTAAACTGCAGTATAATAAATGTATGCTTTTGGGTTTAAAAGGATTGTAAAGGCAGAAGGTTTTTTTTAATCTTAAAGCATGCTATACATTAAGATAAAAAAAAACCCTTCTGTGTGCAGCAGCCTCCCCAGCACCCCTTAATACTTACCTGAGCCCATTTTTGTCCAGCAATGTAGCAGGGGTGTCTTCGCTGCCCGGGACTCCCATCCACATTGGCTGAGACACAACAGTGGCACGATTGGCTCCTGCTGCTGTCAATCAAAGTCAGTCAGCTAATCAGGAGAGAGAGAGAGGGTGGGCAGGGTCACGCCACCATGTCTGAATGGAGCTGTGACTCGGCTCGGGTGCCCCCAGCCCCAAGCTGCTGGGCTGCTTTGTGCAAAACCAATTGTGTAGAGGAGGTAAGTATAACATGTTTGTTATTTTTATTTTTTTAAACAAGACTTTACAATCATTTTAATATTGCTTTAAGATTATTTTCTTTTTTTTTTTTCAATCAGCACAAGGGGTGTTACTTATATGTTACATGGTTACATATGTTGCAAAGTGCTGTAAGACATGGCAATGCACCACAGTAAATACAAATATTTTGTGGCTTATCTAATTTTTTGGATGTTTTAGTGCATCAGAAGCCATTTGATTTTCAGTGGGCTGCCTTAAATTGGCCAAAAATGTTTTTTATTATAATATGATATAATATTAAAATGGACCCCTAAGTATACCCAAAGAGTGTTCAAACTTTATTATGAGTATCTCCTTAATCACTGTAATTCCCCTCAATTACCAGTCAATTTTTCTGTTTTAAGCACTGTGATAGTTTGACTGACAATTACTCAGCTGATCAACACTCTGCCCAAAATGAACTATATACCATTTTTGATTTCTTTGGTGGTATTTAACAACTGCAGAGTTTTAAAACTTTTGTAAAAAAAAAAAAAGTTATCCTTAATTTTTTAATAAGATTAAAAATGCCAAGACTGTACAAATAGTCTGGAAATGACCCCTTTGGTAAAAACACGCCCCAAAGTGATCTCAGTTTTTTGGACAGTTGGCATTTAGGGGATTAAAACATGGAGCGTGGGAAGGGTGCATTAGAGACATAAATGTGCAGGTCATACACAGAAGGAGGAGGAAGTGAAGGCATTCATGTAAAGGTCACATACAGGGAGGAAGGAGATGAAAAGGTTAATGAGCAGAATTGCCTGATAAGGGATGTGAAGGGTTAATATATAAGTTTATCTACAGATAGAATGGATATCAGATGTATTGGAGGGGGGGGCATGAAAATATTAACCCAGGGTCAGTGGAATTGAATGAATGGACCGGCAGTTGCTGCTGCAAATCCATTCATTCATTTCCTATCAATAACTTATGATTCCTCTCATTCGTTATTATTTTTGCGGCGTATATCCCACCTGACGCAAATTGTAAAGTTGCCTTGCAGTAGTCTGTGAGTGCTCAGATGGCAAATTACCCTGATGGAGTTTGTATAGTGGCAAGAAACTTTAAAGCGGTATTAAACTGAAAAGCAAACATTTTTTTTATTGCAACTTACCAATTCTTAAGTGTGATGGCTGCATTAGTTTTCCATTTTAGGCTTTCCTTATTTTATTTTCACCTGATGAACAAGCAAGTAAGTATGTTGTTTTTCAAAAGAACAAGCTCTCCAGCAGAATGCATCAGTTAGAGGGATGAGGCAAACCATTCAACACTGGCAGGGGTGCAAACAATGATCAATTTTACTTATTTATCCCAAAAGGAAAAAACTGCTGTAATGGCTTATAAGGTGTCAGCTGGAGCTTGGCTTCAATTTGTTGCTGTACAAATGCTGCTGTACAAATCTTCCCCCTGTGCTCCTTCATCCAGAGTGGGGGGCACTCTAATATAGGAGGTGTGTTGCTGGCCAGATTACCAGGGGAAAACAGGGGAAAAAGCCTAAAAAAAGAAAACTAATGCAGCCACTACATGATTGATAAGCTGCAATATATCACGTTTTGTTTTGGGCTATATACCACTTTAAGAGCATTGACAGTTCACCAATCTGCTATTTATAAATGTATGTTGGTAGAAAACAGGTGACAGTACACCCGTGCCCACACACATTAAAGTATTTATACATTTTTAATAAGCAATAAAAAGAACTTTAAAACAAGCTCAGCCCCCTTACTGCAGCTGTCGGAACACCCAAACATCTGTTTAGATGTATCCACTGTTCGGTCACCAATTTGCTGCCCAGCTCCTTTATCAGATCAAAGGATGTTGAGTATTAATGTGCCTACAGGGCCAATATACACTCTGTGCATGGCCAGCTCAAGGGGACGGTTTACAAGAGATGTGCATCCACAACTGAATTCCCTGTTTTAAAACGTATCTGTCACAGAACCTCGTCGCAATCCGCTTAAGTGCTTCCTTCAGTATACAGCCTCCTCCAGTCTGAACATCAGAGATCAGATATTATAGCCGCCTGTACACCACTATACGACACTAGCTTGTAGGAACATAGAATGTTTATTTGAACAAACTCACACAAATATATACACCATGGGAGGACTTTCCCCCTCCCCTCCTGATCATATTATCCTAATGATACAAACTGCACACGGAAATATAATTACCATAGCTAAACAACCAACATGTACTTTATATATATATATATACACACACACAAAGTATCTCACAAAAGTGAGTACACCCCTCACATTTTTGTAAATATTTTATTACATCTTTTCATGTGACAACACACTTTGCTACAATGTAAAGTAGTGAGTGTACAGCTTGTATAACAGTGTACATTTGCTGTCCCCTCAAAATAGCTCACACAGCCATTAATGTCTAAACCGCTGACAACAAAAGTGAGTACACCCCCTAAGTGAAAATGTCCAAACTGGGCCCAAATTAGCCATTTTCCCTCCCCAGTGTCATGTCACTCGTTAGTGTTACAAGGTCTCAGGTGTGAATGGGGAGCAGGTGTGTTACATTTGGGGTTATCGCTCTCACTCTCTCATACTGGTCACTGGAAGTGCAACATGGCACCTCATGGCAAAGAACTCTCTGAGGATCTGAAAAAAATAATACTTGCTCCACATAAAGATGGCCTAGGCCAGGCATCCTCAAACTACGGTCCTCCAGCTGTTGCGGAACTACACATCCCATGAGGCATTGTAAAACTCTGACATTCACAGACATGACTAGGCATGATGGGAATTGTAGTTCCTGAACAACTGGAGGGCCATAGTTTGAGGACCCCTGGCCTAGGCTATAAGAAGATTGCCAAGACCCTGAAACTGAGCTGCAGCACGGTGGCCAAGACCATACAGCGGTTTAACAGGACAGGTTCCACTGAGAACAGGCCTCGCCATGGTCGACCAAAGAAGTTGAGTGCACGTGCTCAGTGTCATATCCAGAGGTTGTAGGAGTGGGGGGTCAGCCTGTCAGTACTCAGACCATACGCTGCACACTGCATCAAATTGGTCTGCATGGCTGCAAGGCCGCCATCAGGGGGGACAATACACTTGTAAGGGGCCTAAGCATCTCAAGGCATCTGGCTGGAGGGCCCCAGGGTCTGCCTACACCCCAACAGCAGCAGCATAGCACACAAGCCGACACTGATTCCTCCTCCCTGTGTCCCCCACCCGGCAGGTGATCCATGATACGGCACTCACTCTGCTTCCCTGCTGGGATGGAGCCTGCTGCTAGGTTAGTAATGTGATTGGGTGGGACTCGGGGCCTGGCCAGCCTCATCAGTGGTGGGACACAGCCCTCTCAGCTCAGCTACATGTAGATATGGTAAGTCAATCAGGGTGTGTGCAGCAGCGTGCTGCTGTAGATTGGTGTGTGGAGTGGACTGTATTTATTCTCCTCAGATGGCATCATACACCTGACCCTGATAAGCTGACATGATGGAGTTCATTGTGAAAATGGATGAGGATGTTTTTGGATGGAGATGAGAATTGCATTGCGGAGAGCCTCTTCACAATGTAACTCTCATCCCCACCCAGAATCATCTACATCCCTCTCCACAATGTAATTCCATCAGCCTCATCCCCACCCAGAATCATCCATCCCTCTCCATCATTCCCATACCTGCCCATAACCATCCTCATCCCTCTCCATCATCCCCATCCCTGCCCAGAACCATCCTCATCCCTCTCTATCATCCCCATCCCTGCCCAGAACCATCCTCATCCCTCTCTATCATCCCCATCCCTGCCAGAACCATCCTCATACCACTCCATCATCCTCATCCCCACTCACAATCAACCATCCCTCTCCATCCTCCCCATCCCTACCCAGAACCATCCTCATACATCTCCATCATACTCATCCACACCCAGAATCATCCATCCCTCTCCATCATCCTGATCCCCACTCAGAATTATCCTCATCCCTCTCCATCATCCTCATCCCTCTCCATCATCCTCATCCCCATCCAGAATCATCCTCATCCCTTCCCGTCATCCTCATCCCCACCCAGAATCATCCTCATCCCTCTGCATCATCCTCATCCCCACCCAGAATCAGCCATCCCTCTCCATCATCCTGATCCCCACTCATAATGATGCTCATCCCTCACCATCATCCTGATCCCCACTCAGAATCACCCATCCCTCTCCATCATCCTGATCCCCACTCAGAATCATCCTCATACCTCTCCATCATCCTCATCCCCACCCAGAATCATCCATCCCTCTTCATCATCCCCATCCCTGCCCAGAATCATTCGTCCCTCTCTACAATGTATCCCTACCCAGAACCACCCATCCCTCTCCATCATTCCCACCCTCACCCACAATCACCCATCCCTCTCCTGGAGAGGGATGTGGATGATGCTGGACGGGGATGGGTATGGGAGGTACATTGTGGAGAAGGATGTGAATGATGACTCGGTGGGGTGGCCAGTGATGGGATTCAGGAGGACAGCCAGTGGGCAGGCCCTGGGGAATGTTGGTGGTCAGGCCCCGGGGGGGCCCAGGCCTAAAGCTGTTGTAAGGGGCCCCAAAATTTCTGATGGCTGCCCTGGTGGTGGCAACCAGGCGAGGAGCACAAAGACCAGTGTGTCTTGCCTACAATCAAGCATGGTGGTGGGAGTGTCATGGTCTGGGGCTGCATGAGAGCTTGCAGCACTGGGGAGCTACAGTTCAGCAATTACACTTTGCTACAATGTAAAGTAGTGAGTGTACAGCTTGTATAACAGTGTAAATTTGCTTTCCCCTCAAAATAACTCAACACACAGCCATTAATGTCTAAACCGCTGGCAACAAACGTGAGTACACCCCTAAGTGAAAAAGTCTAAATTGGGCCCAATTAGCCATTTTCCCTCCCCGGTGTCATGTGACTCGTTAGCAGGTGTGTTAAATTTGGTGTTATTGCTCTCACTCTTTCATACTGGTCACTGGAAGTTCAACATGGCACCTCATGGCAAAGAACTCTCTGAGGATCTGAAAAAAAGAATTGTTGCTCTACATAAAGACGGCCTAGGCTATAATAAGATTGCCAAGACCCTGAAACTGAGCTGCAGGACAGTGGCCAAGACCATAGAGCGATTTAGCAGGACAGGTTCCACTCAGTCGACCAAAGAAGTTGAGTGCACGTGCTCAGTGTCATATCCAGAGGTTGTCTTTGGGAAATAGATGTATGAGTGCTGCCAGCATTGCTGCAGAGTTTGGAGTGGTGGGGGGGGTCACCCTGTCAGTGCTCAGACCATACCTGCACACTGCATCAGATTGCTGTCATCCCGGAAGGAAGCCTCTTCTAAAGATGATGCACAAGAAAGCCCGCAGTTTGCTAAGAGCAAGCAGACTAAGGACATGGATTATTGGAACCACATTCTGTGGTCTGATGAGGCCAAGATAAACTTATTTGGTTCAGATGGTGTCAAGCGTGTGTGGCAGCAACAAGGTGGGGAGTACAAAGACACATGTATCTTGCCTATAGTCATGCATGGTGGTGGGAGTGTCATGGTCAGGGGCTGCATGAGTGCTACCGGCACTGGGGAGCTACAGTTCATTGAGGGAACCATAAATGCCAACATGTACTGTGACATACTGAAGCAGAGCATGGTCCCCTCCCTTTGGAGACTGGGCCGCAGGGCAGTATTCCACCATGATAACGACCCCAAACACACCTCCAAGACGACCACTGCCTTACTAAAGAAGCTGAGGGTAAAGCTGATGGAAAGGCCAAGCATGTTTCCAGACCTAAACCCTATTGAGCATCTGTGGGGCATCCTCAAACAGCAGGTGGAGGAGCACAAGGTCTCTAACATCTACCAGTTCCATGATGTTGTCATGGAGGAGTGGAAGAGGACTCCAGTGGCAACCTGTGAAGCTCTGGTGAACTCCATGCCCAAGAGGGTTAAGGCAGTGCTGGAAAATAATGGTGGCCACACAAAATATTGACACTTTGGGCCCAATTTGGACATTTTAATTTATGGGTGTACTCACTTTTGTTGACAGCGTTTTAGACATTAATGTGTTGAGTTATTTTGAGGGGGCAGCAAATTTACACTGTTATACAAGCTGTACACTCACTACTTTACATTGTAGCAAAGTGTAATTTCATTACATACTGGACCAATGTAACTATGCAAAAAAAAAAAAAAAAAAAAACATATCTGGAATTCAGCTTTAATAAATGGTACAGGCAACAACGAGGTTGGTTTACAAGCATTGAACATCCACAATGACCCAATATTTACAGAATGGAGGTAGGTAAGAATCTGCAATCGGGACTGTAGATTTCCATCTGCAATACAGTCTGTAAAATTTCCTTGCCTTAACTGATTTTATTATGCCCTATAGTCATAGGGTTGGCTGTGCAGCCTGTCAATACTGCATCTAGCTGCTGTAAATGATAGGACATATATGGGTTAATTCCTACTAACAATCAGATTACTATTTTAAAATAGAGGATAGAAGTATATTTTATGCACAGTGTGGACTCCCGAGGGCGTTTATCTGGATTTTAATATACGCTGAATTTTAAGAATGATGCATGACTGACAGCCATTACCTTCAAAATGCATCATTTTAATGTGTCTCAGCACTGCCATCAGAAAACAATCAATGACTTTAAACGCAAAAAAAAAAAAAAAAAAGAAAACAATCAATGAGATAAAGAATGGACATAACTGGAAGATAATCCTTTCTTTATTAAGTTATTAACACCTTTTCCAATGGGATGAGGTCAGTTGAGTTCATAGAAAGAAGACTGTCACCGAGGCCTGCTTACCCTTTGTTATATTGATTGGATAGATGTACTGTATCTAAATAAGTGTTTCCTAAACAGAAGACCTTAGCTTTTCAAATATATGGTCCATGTCTAGCACAAAACAGGAATTTTCCCACCAGTTACCACGCACCTAGCACAAATGCAGGGAATCCAAAAAAAAAAAAAATCTAGGAGTGAAAGATACTTTTAGCCTGTTTTTTGTTTTTAGTGCTCCCCCAGCAGCCTGGCCATATGTTATTCACTTAGGCCTCTTTCACACGGACGGATAGAATCCAGCTTTTAGATGCAGATAGATGAAGTTATCTACCGCAGCTATACTGTGACAATGCTTTCCTATGGCCCCTTTCACACTCTGCATTTAGCAACGGTTTTGTTACAGACGATTTAGAACTATTAGAAAAAATGGATTGGAATGCGTCCAGGAACGATGTTATGCAGCTATCTGCATGAATCTGCAGCTATCTGCACGAATCTGCAGGTAAAAGCAGTGCACTGTGTCATCTACGGATAGCAACGGCAACAAGCATAGAAAATCAATAGGAAGCACTTCAGAAATGTCAAGAATGTAAAGAATGTTTCCACTGCAGCTAAACGTAGCTGCATGTAACCATGGCTAATCGGAATGTACAAATGCAAGTAATCGTTGTGATTTGGAGTCTGGTATCTGGCTTGCATTTAGCAATGACAGAACAGCCGCCCATGTGAAAGGAGCCTTAGAACCTAATTACATTTCCCTAGGAGCGACATAACATGCATTACTGTGTTGTGGTGCCATTTGTTTTATGCAACATAACTGTAATGCAACACACCACAGTGGACATTTGTGCAATATTCCTCCATGCAGTGTTTACCAAGCACTTGTAGATCTGTGTCAGTTACGCTTTGATCTTTTTAAGGCGGTAGTGTGCAAGGTTCTGCTTTACGTTTCCTCTATGGAGATTTGCTCTCCCTATTTATTGTGGTGACTCTTGTCCTTTTCCATTGAAAAAAGAAAATCTCACATTTTGGACTGCAACCAAAAGAGGAAGAGAGGGGAAATCTTCCAATGGAAGGGGGTCCTTATTCCCCTAAATAGATCTTCAGATATCACTAGAGGAATCACCAGCAGAAGGAAGAAGGTCCTGATTCTCCTATATAGATCTTTAGTTACCATTAGAAGGATCACCTAGGGTTGCCACATCATCCCTAATCCAGAACACACATGAATTACACAGGTTCTGAGGCTAATTTAATGCAGATAAGGCACAAAGTGAGTTTAATTACCACCTTAATCAGCCACAGAACCTGTGTAATTAATATGTGTCCTGGATTAAAGGGATGATGTGGCAACCCTAGGATCACCAGGAAGAGAAAGGTTCTGATTCCCCTATATAGATCTTCGGGCATCACTAGAGAGATCACCAGCAGGAGGAAGGAGGACCTGATTCCCCTATATAGATCTTCAGATATCACTAGAGGTATCAATAGCAAGAGGAAGGTGATCCTGATTCCCATATATAGATCTTCAGATACCATTAGAGGGATCATCAGGAGGAGAAAGAATGTTCTGATTCCCTTATATAGATCTTCAGATATCACTAGAGGGATCAATAGCAGGAGGAAAGAGGTCCCAATTCCCCAATACAGGCAGTCCTCTAGTTACAGACATCCGACTTACAAACGAATCCTACTTACAAACGGAGGGAGACAACAGGAAGTGAGAGGAAATCTCCCCCTAGGAAGGGAAATTCACTCCTGTAAGAGTTATTATGGGAAAAAGATGTCTCCCCTGATGCTTTATCACCAATCCTTGTTTCCACAACAATCCAAAATGTTCAAAATCCAATTATTATTGGGATAGGAAGTGAGGTGAAATCTTCTGAACAGAAACAGACAGCAAAACAAACATTATCGGGGTGTTACTCCTTCCCTATGCTATCCATAAAGCTAAAAAATATTTTTTTTGGCTGAAGCTGCACTTAAAAAATGTATCTGTTCCGACTTACAAACAAATTCAACTTAAGAACAAACCTACAGACCCTATCTTGTTTGTAACCCAGGGACCGCCTGCATAGATCTAATGGGATATAGATCTTTAGTTTCCATTAGAAGCAGTGGCAGTTGGAGAAGTTTTAGGATGGGGGGTGCCAGACCACACCTTCCTTTTTGGCCCCTCCCGCTTCTCATAAGCCCCACCGCTTATAGAATCCACCCACTCCATCTCCTGTATTCCACTTGCTTCCACCCATAGTGTCAGGAGTATGGAGCCCCAGCATCACAGGACAGAGTATACAGTTCAGAATCACAGAACAGGGTATATAACTCAGCCTCACAGATCAGGACATATAGCTCAGCCTCACAGATCAGGGTATATAGCTCAGCCTCACAGATCAGGGTATATACCTCAGCCTCACAGATCAGGGTATATAGCTCAGCCTCACAGATCAGGGTATATAACTCAGCCTCACAGATCACGGTATCTAGCTCAGCCACACAGATCAGGGTATATAGCTCAGCCACACAGATCAGGGTATATAGCTCAACCACACAGATCAGGGTATATAGCTCAGCCTCACAGATCAGGGTATATAGCTCAGCATCACAGATCAGGATATAGAGCTTAGCCTCACAGATCAGCCCCTCCGCGGCACCTCAGACCCCCCCATCCCCCGGTCTGCCTGTCATTTACCACCGGCATTTACCCCATCTAGGCAGTGGGCATCAAGCATCGGCGGGCATCCGAGGAGTGGCAGGGATTGAGGCACCAAGCAGTGGCAGAGATCGGGCATCCGAGGAGTGGTGGGGATCGGGGCACCAAACAACGGCGGGGATCGGGCATCGGCCAGCATCCAGGCCAGCGGCTCTTCTCCTCGCTTCTGCCGTGCATCTCCTCCCCTCCTCCTAGGCGTCCAATAGGCTGTCCTTTCAGTCAATCGGGTGACGGGTATCAGACCCACTTCCCGATTGGCCGGGAGGAGGATCAGTGTTGCAACAGCAAATATTCATTCCCTGTTGCAACACACCTGGGTGGGCTCCTGACACAAAGCTCTGCGCCCCAAGCCCACCCTATTTTGAAGCCTATTAGAGCCTCTGGCTCTAGTCAGGTGCTTCAAAAAACACACCCCGCCCACCCCCGCCATAGGAATTCATGAACCCGGCATCCTGAAATGGGCCAGGCGCATGGATAGGGAGGGCAGCGAGGCAAGGATAGGGGGGTGCGGCGCCCGTGTGCCTACAATGGACCGGACACCCCTGATTAGCAGGATCACCAAAAGGAGGAAGAAGGTTCAGATTCCCCTAAATAGATGTTTAGTTTTTAGACATGTGCACTGCCGAAAAATTAGCTCATTTTTGTTTCATTTGTTTGTTTTTTTCAGAAATTCAAAAATTCGGAAAGTCGAAAATTCTGAAATTCGGAATTTGAAAATTCAAAAATTTGGAATTCGAAAATTTGGAAATTCAAAAATCCAAAAATTCAGAATTCAAAAATTCGGAAATTCGAAAATTTGAAAATCCAAAAAGAAAGAAAATCCAAAAATTTTAAATAATATCTAACTAACTATTAACTAGCTATTAAATTATAAGTATTGGAATTTCCTTTCAAATTTGGCTGTTAGTGAACGTAACGAATACGAATTTATCCGAAGTTACGAATAATCCAAAATAACGAATGCCGCATCTAAACTAATGGAATGGAACCAATTAATAATAAATAATAATAAAAAGGCTTTTATTATCATTATTATTATTGTTATTTATTATTATTAATTAGTTACGTTCCATTCGTTTAGATACGGCATTCGTTATTTCGGATAATTCATAACTTCGGATAAATTCGTATTCGTTACCTTCACTAACAGCCAAATTTGAAAGGAAATTCCAATACCTATAATTTAGTAGTTAGTTATTTCAGATTTTCGGGTTTTCGAATTTTCGTTCTTATTTTCAGATTTTTGTTCTTTTGAATTTTCGAATTTCCGGAAATTCAAAAATCCGAAAATTCAGATATTTCCGAATTAATGAATTTGTCTAAACTTGTTAAAAACAAATTTGGGACGAAACTAATTGCACATGTCTATTAATAGTTATCACTAGAGGGATGGCCAGCAGGAGGAAGGAGGTTCTGATTCCCATAAATAGATCTTTAGCTATCAATAGGGGGATTATCGGCAGAAGGAAGGAGGTCCTAATTCCCCTATATAGATCTATGGGATCACCAGCAAGAGGAAAGAGGTCCAGATTACCCTACATAGATCTTTTGTTTCCATTAGAAGGATCAACAGGAGGAGGAAGAAGGTTCTGATTCCCCTAAATAGATCTGGAAGCTGGAAGAAGGAGGTCCTATTTCCTTCCATAGTAATAGGTGAGTTTTTGTTAGGAGAGGTAAAATTTAGTCAGGCCTGGCAGTGTGTGCAGGCCTGATTATTTTAAACTGGGCTGAGGAGTGGCTCAGGAAGTGGCTGGAGATTGCAGGAAGGTACATCCCTTGGATACTCCTCCCTTTTGGTGCCAGAAAGCTCTGGAAAAGGGGATGGATGAGGTGTCACAAGGAGCACTGACCGATCTACAGTCTGAATTGGCAGGGGGCAGGCCTCCTTAAATACAGTGATCTGCCAGCAGGGAGGAGGAGAGTTCGGGTGGAAGTGGTGAAGATGTAGCAGAGGTGCTTTGGAGGCCTCTACCTGGGAGGGAGCCCCCAGTCTGGGGGGGGGGGGGGGTGACCTTGAGGCCTGGAGACTCGAGTGCAGCCAGGAGTGGAGTTGATTCCTGGAGTGGCACAAGGGAGTAGGAGAACAGCAGAGGTGCTACTGAGGACACTTTAAAGTATCCACTGGAGTCAGTGAGTGACAGACCCTGGGAGCTGGAAGAAAGGCTGGAGCAGGCTGGGAGAAGAATAGTGGACAGTCTGGAGGTCTCAGGAGCCAGTCAGGGGAAGGAGTGTCACAGACAGGAAAGCAGGCCAGTATAGCCTGGAAGACGGATGGGCTGGGAGTTGTAGTTCATCCAGTATCCAGCTAGCACCAACATACCTCGCTACACGAATGAGGGTCCATGGCTTCACAAACAGGAGCCTGTTTCCCTTACCCACAAAGGGTGGTCCGGAGGTCCAGCTAGCAGTCAGAGCAGGCCTCACCATGTGCTAGCTGCGGTGGAAGAGGAAGTGTCATGGAGGTCTGATAAATTTCCCTTCAGGCCGGTAACAGCAAGTAGTGTGCAGGAGAGGAAAAGGAGTAGTGTAATGGTCAGCAAGTAGTGTGCTGGAGGAGAAAGGAGAAGAGTAACGGTCAGCAAGTGTATGTGCTAGAGGAAGAAGGAGTGTATATACAGAGGTGTATATAGAAGGTTCCGTGATCAATTCTTGGGCATCCCACAGTCATCCCTATCCTCATCCAAGTTTAACCCCTAAATAAAGCAACAACAAAAAAACGACTGGCATGTTCAGTGACTCCGGGTGTGTGTTGTAAATCGTGTGATTGAGGGCAGCAGGCAGGTGAACCACAACTACCAGCCACCCCCAAGGGGGCACATGGCTACATCCTCTATATAGATCTTTAGTTATCACTAGATGGATCACCAGCAGGAGGAAGGAGGTCCTGATTTCCCTATATAGATCTTAATTATAACTAGAGGGATCACCAGCAGCAGGAAGGTCTTGATTCCCCTATATAGACCATAAGTAGAATATTGTGTTTGTTCCAGAGACCTCACGTAAACAAAGCTGTTATTGAAATGAAGCAATCCAAACACGGGTGACAAAAATGGCAAAAGTTCTGATGGATAAAACATATGAGGAGAGACGTAAAGAACTTTATATTTACTGTAACATGGGGGACCATTAGCTCTCGTTGTGGATGTGTGTTTTTTTAGGCGATTCACAACCGTCAGGATCTCTTTTTAAGGGCCTGGTACCCCATAAGGTTTTTCCCACACAGGGGTTTCACTTCAAAGCAGGAAAGTAAAATACTCATGGAAAAATACCAAGCCTCCTGGCTTACTGGTCAGTGCTGCTCACGCTCTGACCTCGGTCTCTTGACCTTGTAACAGTGTCATGGGTCCATACACACTCTGTACCCCGCCTGACACTCTCTCTTGCTTCTACGGCCCAACGGATAGGGCCTCCTGTCTGCTCTTAGACAGACCTGTGCAGACATGCACGCTTCTCCCTTGCAGGCCTGGACTCCTTGGTCCTGACTCTCCTATCAGACCACACACACCTGGACAATCAAACTTCTGGCTGCTTTCAAAACCTGGTCCCAGGATTGGAGATTTACTTCCTTCCTTCCTTCCTTCCTTCCTTCCTCCCTCCCAGAACGCTGAGAAATCTCCAAACTCCAGGCTCCAAACTGGATCTAACAAAGCTTGGAAGAAACTACCAAAACAGATTCTTTCATGTCAAATAATACTCCTGGAGCCTATCAACCTGCCTGCTTGACCAGCCTGGGGACAAGCATCGTGATAGGCAACCGCCCTGTCACATATCCCCAACTTTGCTTCAAACCCGTAGGGGGCAGAACACACCATGCCAAACTCTTGAGTGGGGCACTCCAGCTGTGCCAGCTGTCAGCTGCGTGGGCCCACTCTATCTTCTGGGTTTGTTTCCACACATGCCCTAGCCTTAATCCTATGCCCTGTTTACCGGTATCCTTGGATCCAACTTCTCATGTAGCACCAAAACACTGCTTCATTCACCAACATACATATTCAGACCAACATTACAGCACTCAACGTTGCAGCAGTTGTCAACTCCCATTTTTCTAACGTTGGTTAGGGCAGAGTCCGCAGAGGCACACACAACAGAGGGCAGCCATCATCCACGGGAACCCCACCAGACGTCAGCTCCTCTGGGGTCATGCACTCTGCAGGCAGCTGTCCCCCCACCTGACCTTCTCCAGTTTCATCTGGATTTCTATCGAAAAGTTGAACAGGCAAGCTCTCTGTTCATCCCAGCCCTTGTCTCAGGGACTTTATCAGATTTGTCACCTAAACCTACAGTTGCACTGGGGACCCCAGTCTCTTTAACCACATCTGTCCGAGCCCCGGTCAGGATCTCTGCTGCTTCCTGGTCCATGCTCGACCCTTCCATCTCATATAATTTGGCCACTGGTACAGTATACGCGCCCTTCGCCGACAACTGACCAGCGCCACCTGGGACCATTGCAGCAGAAATGCTTTCCAGCTGGCTGTTAGGAGGTAAAACTTCAGACACTTTTTCCTCACTTTCCATCTCTCTAAAGCCTCTCCCATATACCGCTTTTACAGGAAGTAAACCAGCAGCATACCCAAGTGCAACTATTAACAAGAGTAACAAATTCAGGAATAAATCACTCCTGTCTTGTTTTTCTTTGTGCTGTACAGCCTGTCATCCAGTGCTCCATCTAGTGGTACTCCGCAGTACCAGACCATCAGACTGGGGAGGAGACACACCAGTATAGATGGGCTGTACATCCCTAAGTGCAAGCATCTCCTTAAGTGCTTTTCTTACAAACCGGACCCTTGATTCCAAACCCAAGTCCTTCCTGGGGACTTCCATGATATTGGGAACGCAGGGAGACTCACTAGATGCGACTTGAGAAGTTGCAACGTTTAACAGAAACTCCTCCCAGCTGGAGGTAACTACAGCCTGGTGCTCTACCAGAGCGTTGCCAGATGCTGGACTTATACCCAACTTCTCAGGCTCAGCATCAGTGAACTGCTTCAGAACATTACCAGTGACACTCCACGTCACCATTACTTTTGGGAGTCATGGACAAAATCTCTGCTGTGTGCTCGCCCTTATCTGGTCCTTCTTTCTCTTGGGGGTTAACCCCTGCATCAGCCACCACACCTTCAGCTATAGGCTGTTCTGCAGTTCCTCCTGTTGGCACAGCAGAGACATTGCCCCCCTTATTTTTGTGCATAAAAGCCTTGTCTATCATGGAGATTAGATTTTTACCCCAGCTATCCCAATCCATTGTATGTGTGCTCAATTCACCGGTACTCCTCAGCACCAATCCATCTGCCCAAGGAGGCGCATGCAAGCAGACAGGCTTAGCTGCAGACTCATTGCAAAAGTCAGTGTGAAACCTTTCAGACTTTGGCAACACCTTATTACCCACAACAGGTTGTAATACACCACTTCCACCATCTTGCTCAGGTGGCGCTATACAAACCTCACACAGTATTGCGTTTTCCACAAGTTGCATGAACCCATTATTTACCTGCACACTTTCAGTACTAGCAGATTGCACTAATACATTCCCAATAAAAGGTGCAGTTCCACTCTGCCCCACCAGAGTAACATCGATGTTGTCCAGGGTTCTAGGGACAACAGTGTTGTCTTACTATCAGTTGCTATGATTTTTGATCACAGCTTTTGCACTGAAAGAACCTGGGGTTTTCCCTTTATTACACTTTTCATCAGCATCAACATTGTCATTAGATATATCACATTTAGTCATCAACACAGATACAGTTTGGACTTTAACCCCTGACCCCCCCCCCCCCGTACAGGGTACTGCACATGGAAAAGTCGCTCTCAAGAGCACAATCAGTGGCCCCACTAAAAGGGGTTACTCTCACATCATGGACAGTCTCAAAACCAGTCTCTTTTAACATGAAATTAGTGGTTCTCGTCATCATTGTATTACAGGCCGTCTTACCCTTCCAGACTGCAGGTGCAGGAGACTGAGGTCGTCGTTCCTCCTTGGTTGTGCTCTCACAAGCAAATACCCCCTTCTGGTTGCAGGGCAACATTGCAGACCAAACAGACTTTCTGTTGCCATTGGTAACAGCACAAACCTTTTCCTCGTAAGATCCTCCTTTTGGAACTTTTCCAGCGCTCTCCAGCCTGGATTGCTGCCTTATAGCTGGTATAATGAACTATGTTATTACCCATCTGCCTGTAGACTTTCTCGGTATTCCTCTGTAGGAAGCGGCTGCACCAACTCAGCCCAGTGGCTTCTAGGCCACACTTCAAATGTAGCCAAGACTTCAAACTCTTCAAAATAGTCTGAAATGGCTTCCTTGGGTAACATAGGCAAAAAAAAAAATTGGTGACACAAATCACATTTTTCACAAATCACATTCACAACCATTTTCGGCGGTGCACTGTTTGCACTAACGTTGCTAGGGGCAACCGCAGCCCTCCTAGATATCACAGATTCTCAGGCATCCCAGCCCTCTTTGTATGGACAGTGGGCCACCTTTTCACAGCAGCCCCACCATCCTAATGGCACTTTACTGGGGGTTACCATGGGAGACCACTCTCCTCTCAAGGTCACCGCTGGTCACAATTAGCAGGCAGACTCCGGATTACTTGATCCCTCACGCTGGCTTGGTTACCTCATGACAAGGGGCACTGGGCAACAGCATGTCCCCGTTCGCTACAACGCATGCAGCGCAGAGGCCTCCTTCAGACTGCCAGGAACAATGTTCTCTTTCACTTCCCCTTTAACGGGGGGGGGGGGGCGGCTGACATGATTAAATCACACCCAGATGCATTTTCTGGCTTGGTTGGAGCATGTGGTGCCAGACCCTGCAGCCATAGTAGCCTTTACCTTGCTTCAGCAAGGATTGCCTTCTTTTTCTGCTTCTTTTTTATCCTTGCGGTCTTGCACACAGCGCATTGTTACACAGTGCACAGCAGAAAAAAAAAATTCTCGCAGGTACACAACCTGCAAGCAATGTCTTTTGTCTGGCTGCACTTCCACACACCGCCAACAGTTCCTGGCATGAACTCAATGTGAAGCAGGGACCCGGATTCTACCATCTTGTGCCCACATCCAACAACCACTTGCAACATGGGGGACTGTTAGCTCTCGTGGTACATGCGGTTTTAGGCGATTCACAACAGTCAAGATCTCTTTTTAAGGGCCTGGTAGCCCATTTTTATTAAAAGGCAAAAAATCTGTAACATAGGGTTTTTCCCACACAGGGGTTTCACTTCAAACAGGAAAGTAAATCACTCACAGAAAAATACCAAGCCTCCTGGCTTACTGGTCAGCGCTGCTGCTCACACTCTGGCCTCGATCTCTTGACCTTTTAATAGTGTCCGGGTCCGTACACACTCTGTACCCCGCCTGACACTCTCTCTTGCTGCTACAGCCCAACAGATAGGGCCAAATGTCTGCTCTCAGACAGACTTGTGCAGACATGCACGCTTCTCCCTTGCAGGCCTGGACTCCTTAGGAGGGTGGAGCCCAGAACCTTGGTCCTGACTCTCCTATCAGGCCCACACACACCTGGACAATCAAAGTCCTGGTTGCTTTCAAAAGCTGGTCCCAGGATTGGAGATTTTCTTCCTTCCTTCCTCCCTGCCAGATCGCTGAGAAATCTCCAAACTCCAGGCTCCCAACTGGATCTAACAAAGCTTGGAGGAAACTACCAAAACAGATTCTTTCATGTCAAATTATAGTCCTGGAGCCTATCAACCAGCCTGGTTGACAATCCTGGGGGACAAACATCGTGACTAGAGTTGAGCGAACCCGAACTGTAAAGTTTGGGTCTGTACTGAACTTTCGGGTGTCCATATCCCAAACCCGAACGTTTGAGAAAAAGTCCGGGTTCGGGTTCTGGGTTCTGGTATTTTATCACGCATGTTGAATAGCTGCAGGGCAGCCAATCAACAAGCATTTCACTGGTTTTCCCTAGAAGCCATCACAGCCATGCCTACTAATGGCATGGCTGTGATTGGCCAGTGCATCATGTGACCCAGCCTCTATATCAGGCTGGAGTCACAGTGCTGCATGTCACATGCTCTTAGGTTAGTGTAGGGAGAGGATGCTGCCGGCGCTGTGAGGGACAGATTGTGAGAGACAGATTGCAGATCTAATAACTAGGTAGAGATTACTACTACTGCTGTGAGGGACAGATTGCAGATCTAATAACTAGGTAGAGATTACTACTACTGCTTTGAGGGACAGATCGCAGATCTAATAACATCTCATCCTGCATTACAGAACGATCTGATTACAGAACGATCTCTCATCCTGCATTACAGAACGATCTGATTACAGAACGATCTCTCATCCTGCATTACAGAACGATCTGATTACAGAACGATCTGATACTGGACTAGGTAGAGATTACTACTGCTTTGAGGGACAGATTGCAGATCTAATAACATCTCCCATTTTTCTTCCTTTTGCAGCCCTCTAGCACTTTCCAGGACTTTTTTACAGCCATTTTTGTGCTGAAAAGTTCGGGTCCCCATTGACTTCAATGGGGTTCGGGGTCCGGGGTCAAGTTCGGGTAACGTTTGGTACGGAACCCGAACGTTTCCGCGAACTTCGGCCGAACCCGCCGAACCCAAACATCCAGGTGTTCGCTCAACTCTAATCGTGACAGGGAACCGCCCTGTCACGGTACTTTCTTGAGGAAAGAAGGAAAATAAGGATAACATTGAAACCTATAAATATATTAATCTGAAATAATGTTCAGGAGGGCAGTGTTTTTCAACATGAAACAGATCTGAAGAACAGAGAAGCAGACCTCAAACTAGTGGAGGAAGTTTCTAGAATAACGTTTGAAAGTATTATTTTACTGAAAGAGTAATTGGCACTTGGAACAGATTTACAGCACTACGGAACCACTATGCGTTCTGCACTGTGCTGGGAAAAATGCTGCTTGTTGATATTTTTGGGCAGTTCCTTGTGCCTTGTTTTGAATGGGCTGCCTTAGCACAACACATGTTAATGCCTGACACAATGCACATTAACACACAGGAACGAAGAAAGCTTCCATATATGGCAACTTGTTATCCTAAATGGAATAAAAGGATTATATTTTTTATATTCACTTTTGATTCTAAGCCAGATTCTTTTTTTTTTTTTCAAAATCTTTTTATTGAAATTTGTCATCCACAAATTAAGAACAACAAGACAACATTAAAACAGTACATTGAAAGAATTTGTGTTGCCCACGCAGGGGTCCTGAGAATAGGATAAATGGTGTATACAATATTGTCGAGGGCAGCACCAGAAGAAACAGTGATTTGACCAAGTTACCCTTGCCACTAGGTGGCAGTATCAGAACATGTAAATAGAGTAACCCAAATTTTCACACTCAGCAAAAGGTTAAAACAAGAACCAGATTCTTATACAGGACCTCAATAGTAGTAATTGTGTTTATGTCTTAAAGTGGAAGTAAACCCTCCTATCATATGCAGCCAAAGGGAATTGCCATCCTGGCCTCTGTTTGATCTTCAACTGCCATGATGCTGCACATGTGATCAGTTATAACAGCAGCCATTGGATGGTTTGACAGTTTGGTTGAGAGCACATGCAATGTGACAGTTGCATTCCCGGCACATGCCGGAAATTCAACTGTTTTTTAAACTGTTAAACCCATGGGTTTACTTCCGCTTTAAGCTAAAGTAAACCTAAGACCCCTTTCACACTGCCCGTGCGTAGCGGTAAAGCACCACTCGTTTTAGTGGCGCTTTACCCTTGCTTAAGCAGCATTTTTCGGATGCTAGCAGGGCTCTTATAACCCTAAATAATGGGTTAAAACGCCCGTGTTGCGGCACTTCAGAAGCATATTTCAGGCACTTCGGAGGCGCTGCCCATTCATTCCAATGGGCAGGGGTGCTTTGGGAGCGCTGTATACAGCTTGCTTTTTGTGCTGTTTTCCCTCTCCCAGTCAGATCCATGCTGTATATGAGATTGCAAAAGGCTGATACCAGGTTGAATTCAGATACTTAAGTGTAGCGGTACCCCTTTAAGGGCTGCTGAGTATTGTGGTTCACCTGTCACCCTGCCTAGCCCGGCATTCAACTTCTCAAACATCCATTGAACAGTCATTGAACAGTCCATTAGCTTTGTTTGCATTTTGCCTGAGGGAATTGAACTTAGATGGGATATGGGAAATATGGGATGCCCAGTAGTATAGATAGCAATTAGCTTGGGACAACTATTTGGACCATAGTCGGAAAACGTTAGAGTATATGTCGTACCTAGACTGACCCTCTCCCTTTTGTCGTGTTTTTCGTTCGACATATGTCGCGAGGGT
>BLSH010144705.1:210318-227614 GCA_018402905.1 Glandirana rugosa | reverse complement strand
CACAGTAACTGGAGTGCTGGTGAGTGAAGCACAGTCAGGAGAACTGGGGAGCCACGCCTGAAGAGAGCTGAGAGCTTGCAGCAGGAGGAGGGTGTAGAACCAGTGGAGGAGAGGACTGTGGAAAGGGCAATGGAGAGTGGTCATTGCAGGGCTTGAAGCAAGCTATCTAGGGGAGGTAGCTGAAGAGAAAACAGCTAGCACCTTCACTTTTCTACACAAAAGAGGCCCGAGGGCTCTACCCGCAAAAGGCAATCCACGAGATCTGACAGTCAGTGTGTCAGGCCTACCCAATGTGCTGCTAGCTAGTCTGGAGGAGTGATAGTCTGCAGCAAGGAGAGTGCTGGTGAGAGGAACAGTCTGCAGCAAGTTTTGTGCTGGAGGAGTAACGGAAAGCAGCAAGAGTTTGTGCTGGGGTGAAGAGGGAAGTGTATATACTGGAGTGTATATAGGATTCTTAAGCAAATTTGCACTGAATGTTCTGGGGCATCCCATAATTCCCTAATCCCTATCCAAGTTCTATACCTCTCAATAATAAAAAAAAATACAAAGCAGCGCATTGATCTATGTCTCTGAGTGCCTGAGATGGATGTCTGGATGGGCAGGGTGACAGGCGAACCACTACTTTCAGCAACCCCTACGGGGGCATGGCTACATTATTTTACCAAAAGTATTGGGACGCCTGCCTTTACACGCACATGAACTTTAATGACATCCCAGTCTTAGTCCGTAGGGATCAATATTGAGTTGGCCCACCCTTTGCAGCTATAACAGCTTCATCTCTTCTGGGAAGGCCGTCCACAAGGTTTAAGAGTATCTATGGGAATGTTTGACCATTCTTCCAGAAGCGCATTTGTGAGGTCAGGCACTGATGTGGATGAGAAGGCTTGGCTCTAATTAATCCCAAAGGTGTTCTATCGGGTTGAGGTCAGGACTCTGCGCAGGCCAGTCAACCCAAACTCGCTCACCCAAGTCTTTATGGGCCTTGCTTTGTGCACTGGTCCAAATCATTTGGTGGAGGGGGGATTATGGTGTGGGGTTGTTTTTCAGGGATTGGGCTTGGCCCCTTAGTTCCAGTGAAGGGAACTCTTAAGGCGTCAGCATACCAAGACATTTTGGACAATTTCATGTTCCAAACATTGTGGGAACAGTTTGGGGATGGGCCCTTCCTTTTCCAGCATGACTGCACACCAGTGCACAAAGCAAGGTCCATAAAGACATGGATGAGAGAGTTTGGGGTGGAGGAACTTGACTGGCCTGCACAGAGTCCTGACCTCAACCAGATAGAACACCTTTGGGATGGATTAGAGTGGAGACTGCAAGCCAGGCCTTCTCGTCCACATCCGTGCCTGACCTCACAAATGGGCTTCTGGAAGCCCATTTGACACACTCCTAAACCTTGTGGACAGCCTTCCCAGAAGTGTTGAAGCTGTTATAGCTGCAAAGAGTGGGCCAACTCAATATTGAACCCTACGGACTAAGACTGGGATGCCATTGAAGTTCATGTGTGCATAAAGGCAGACTTTCCAATACCTTTGGTAATATAGTGTGTGTGTGTGTGTATATATATATATATATATATATATATATATATATATATATACATATATATATATATATATTCCGCACACGCTCCCTCTTCTTATGCCCAGCTGGTGTGACACACTGCCAGAAGAAGGCGGGCCCAGCGCGATCTCTAAGGCTGGTGCAATCCCATCCTGCCCACTCAAACTTAACTGCATTACTAGAAGAAAACATGGAGGAGTCAGGCTACATCTTGGGGATGTTCCTGCAGTCCTCCGGAGAGCTGGGAGTGCTTGAAACTGCTGGAGGAGGTGGTAGGGGGAGGAAATTCGTCCCAGTAATGTGCATGTCATCTAGGGCAGTTTGCAACTATGAGTGACTAGGATGTGCCCAGGCACATTTGGCACACCCTGGGCACATGCCTATGCATTTGCCCATTGGCTCAAGCCCAAAGCTTATTGACACAGGCCATTGTCTCATCTAGAGCCATGCCAATGGTTTACTGTCAGATGTACTCATTTAACAATGTGCATTGAACGAATTGGCTTTTGCATTTATTTCTGATCTGGTCTGGTATACAGTATCTGAACAATTTCCATAATACAGTAAAGCTATACCTGCGTGTTATGTGCATTGCTTCTTATATTCTGCACACAGAGCCTCTCCAAAAACTCACCAAATCAATATTCATCAAGCATCTTCTCCAGGTTTGTTTTTAGCTATCACTTAAAATGACCCTCTTTAAACCCGTAATGTGTAAAATATTTAAAGCCTGACTAATGAGCGATCAGCACTTGGGTATTGGCTCATACATAATTCAAAGTGTAGTTGTGCCGCCAAAATCTATTTTTGTCAGTAGAATCGTACAACCTACTTCTCCACAAGCTAATTATGTCCATCAGGAAATCCTTGACTTTTTTTTTTCTTAAAGAGACCCTCTAAATAGAAAGAAAGATAGGAAGGATCACTGCCATCTTGCTTCTAAAGTGCAACCTCCAGGGCTTCCCGCTCATCTTTTTCCTCCCCACCTAGCGAATCAATGGCTCACAGCAAGTATGTAGGTCAGGAGTTCGGACTTTACAGGCTGCCTGACTCATTATGTAGTGTAGCAAGGATGAGAGCTCTGGAGCTTACACGAGTCAGTAAGATCAACCCTATAGGGCCTCATTTACACTGGCTGGGGGCAGTAAAACCACGTGATTGAGCCATGTTTCTACCACCATGCAACCTTAAGCTGCAAAGGCAGTGGAGGGGGTCTACATTTGCCACGGTGCATTCAACAAGCAGTTTTGGAAACGCTACCTATTCAACTAATGTGGGGCTAAAGGGGTTATAAAAGCTGGTGAGGACATAATGCCTCCTCGCCACCTGCCAAATGCCCTCTGAAGAGTTCTCAGAACGTGGCACTGCATGTGTAAACGAGCCCTAAAACGGAACGTTGGCAGAGCATAAAATTCATCTATTTGGATGCACGAATTGGAATAATAATAGTATTTCAAAAAAGATTGGCATATAACAGGATATAAAGGCCGTCTCACACAACATCTTGTTTTATAGGTTCTGGGCAACAAACTAGCCATCATACACAATGCACGTCCATTCAGCAGTAAACTCTTCCTTGGAATGGAATGACAAATGACTAGATTTTGTTGGAAAAAGCAACAGCATGGAATGTAAAGTACTGTGAACTAGACATGTGCAATTTGTTTTGTTCCGCATTCGTTTTTCGTCAAAATTCTGAATTTTCGTTAATTTGGAAATATCCGAATAGCTAAAATCCGCTTCACAAATTTTTCCAAAAACACATTTTTGAAAAGAACAAAAATCAGAAAAAGACGAAAATCTGAAATTCGAAAATCCAAATGAATGAAAATCCGAAATTGGAAAATCCGAATGAATGGAAATCCAAAATTCAAAAATTCGAAAGAAGGAAAATCCGAAAATAAAAATGAAAATCCGAAAATTTGAAAGAACGAAAACCTGAAAGTAAGAACGAAAATCTGAACATACAAAAGAACGAAAATCCGAAAGTAAGAACGAAAATCCAAAATTTTAAAAGAACGAAAATCTGAAAATAAGAACGAAAATACAAAAGAACGAAAATACAAAAGAACGGAAATCCAAAAAATGTGAAAATCCTAAAGAACCAAAAACATTTGGATAATTTCTATTATAATTATAATAATATAATTTGAAAGGAAATTCCAATACCTACCTATAATTTAATAGCTTATATAACCATTATTATAGTTTTTATAATTATTATTATTATTAATAATAGTTATAAACTATTAAATTATAGGTAGGTATTCGAATTTCCTTTTAAATTTGAGTGTTAGAGAACGTAATAAATTATTAACCATTATTATAGTTTTTTATTATGATTATTATTTATTATTATTATTATTAATAATAATAATAAAAACTATAATAATAGTTATAAACTATTAAATTTGTTAGGTATTGGAATTGATTAATTACATTTATCTGTAATATGTGTAATAATTAGGAGACTTTGGAGAAATGTAAAGTCAAAGAGAAATCAAAGTTTTTAAGGGTGCAAAAAGGGCTTTAACTGCTCTAGATGATTTACCCCCCCCCCCTTTATGACCAGGCCATTTTTTGCGATATGGCACTGTTACTTTAACTGACAGTTGCGTGGTCGTGCGACGTTGTACCCAAACAAAATTGATGTCCTTTTTTCCCACAAATAGAGCTTTCTTTTGGTGGTATTTGATCACCTCTGCGGTTATTTTTTGCGCTATAAACAATTTTGAAAAAAAAAAACAATATTTTTTACTTTCTGCTATAAATCATATCCAATAAAAAAAAAATGTAAAAAAAAATAATTTCTTCATCAAATTAGGCCAATATGTATTCTGCTACATGTTTTTGGTAAAAAAAAAAAACCCCAATAAGCGTATATTGATTGGTTTGCACAAAAGGGCGGTGATCAGCAATTTTTAGTGGGACTGCGAAACGACGGCGGACAAATCTGACACTGACACTTTTTGGGGACCAGTGACACCAATACAGTGATCAGTGCTAAAAAATATGTACTGTAACTGTACTAATGACACTGGCAGGGAGGTGGTTAACATCAGGGGCGATCAAAGGGTTAAATGTGTCCCTAGGGAGTGCTTACTAACTGTGTGGGAGCTTAGCAGAAACACAGGATCTCTGTCTTCTGTTGTCATAGAATGGCGATCTGCCTTGTTTACATAGGCAGAACGCCATTCTGCCTTTCTCGGGAACGATCGGTGGGTCCCGGCGGACAATCACAGCGGAAGCGGGTTGCCGGTGGTGCGCCTGCTTGCCGCAGACCCGGACGTGCAGAATCACGTACCTGTACATGATTCTTCCTGGAGGAGCTGCCGCCCTGCAGTACATGTATGTGGGACAGTCGGCAAGCGGTAAACATCTCCCAAGGGATATGGAAGCTCTATTCAATTTTCCTGGGCCTGTAAAAAAAAAAAAATTGGGACTGGACATACACTTAACCACTTCAGCCCCGGGAGGATTTCCCACATTAGGCCCAGAGCACTTTTTGCGATTCGGCACTGCGTCGCTTTAACTGACAATTGCGCGGTCGTGCGACGTTGTACCCAAACTAAATTGGTGTCCTTTTTTCCCCACAAATAGTGTAATTGATCACCTCTGTGTCACTTTTGATCACCTCTATAAACAAAAAAAAAGCGATCATTTTGAAAAAAAAAACAATATATAAAAAAATATATAAAAAAACAAATGTATTCATCAGTTTTGGCCGATATATATTCTACATTTTTGTGGTAAAAAAAAAAATCACAATCTGCGTTTATTGAATGATGTGCGCAAAAGTTGCAGTGTTTACAAACCATGAGAATTCATTTATGGCGTTTTTACAATTTAGTTTTTTTACTAGTAATGGCGGCGATCTGCAATTTTTATTGGGACTGCGATATTGTACATGTCGGACATTTTTAACACTTTTTTGTGACCATTGACATTTATATAGCAATCAGAAATTTAACCACTCCAGATCGGCGCTATTACCATAGTACGGCTCCAGCGCGGATCTGGAATGCCGGGACGACGTCCATGGACGTCGTCCCCTGTGCACGCTCCTCGCGCGCCCCCTAGTGGCAGCAGCTGCACGAGCGTGCCCGTGGCTCGGGCGGACTCGATGTCCGCCCGGACCCGCCGATCTCCTTCAGGAGCCTCAGAACGGGGAACCGCCGTTGTAAACACGGCGGTTCCCCGTTCTGTGACAGGGGACATAGCAGATCTACTGATCCCTGTCACTGGGATCAGTTAGATCTGTTATGTCCCGGCCAGCCCCGCCCCCCCCCACAGTTAGAACACACCCAGGGAACACTGTTAACCCCTTCACTGCCCCCTGAAGGTTAACCCCTTCACTGCCAATGACATTTACACAGTAATCAGTGGACATTTAAATTTCTGATCGCTGTATAAATGTCATTGGTCCCAAAAATGTGTAAAAAATGTCCGTCATTTCTGCGGCAATATCGCAGTCCCGATAAAAATCGCAGATCGCCGCCATTACTAGTAAAAAAAAATAATAATAAAAATGCCATAAATCAATTCCCAGTTTGTAGACGCGATAACTTTTGCGCAAACCAATCAGTATACGCCGATTGCGATTTTTTTTTTTACCAAAAATATGTAGAAGAATATATATCGGCCAAAACTGATGAATAATTTTTTTTAATGGATTTGTACTTTAGCAAAAAGTAAAAAATATTGTTCTTTTTTGCAAAATTGTCGCTCATTTTTTGTTTATAGCGGCGATCAGAAATGACGCAGCGGTGATCAAATACCACCAAAAGAAGGCTCTATTTGTGGGAAAAAAAGGACGCAAATTTTATTTGGGTACAACGTCGCACGACCGCGCAATTGTCATTCAAAATGCGACAGCGCTGAAAGCCAAAAATTGGTCTGGGCAGGAGGGGGGTTTAAGTGCCCGGTAAGGAAGTGGTTAAATAGCCACTGATTACTGTATAAATGTCGCTGGCAGGGAAGGGGTTAACCTGCAGGGGGCAATGAAGTGGTTAACTGTGTTCCCTAGGTGTGTTCTAACTGTGTGGGGGCTGGGCTGCCAGGGGCATAAGAGATCTAACTGATCCTGATTACAGGGCAGAGCGGGGAATCACTGTGTTTACATCGGCGGTTCCCCCGCTTTTCTGCTCTAACAGACCATCGCGGGTCACCGATGAACATCGAGTCCGCCCGACCTTTGGCCCTGCTCAGGGAGCATGCGTCGGGCACGAGAGCGCACTGGGGGCACTCGCCCCCTAGCTGTGCATACGCGGATCGCCGTTTATAGACGGTGATTCGCAATATCGTGTCACTCTGCAGCAATGGATATATGCGACGCGGTCCAGAAGTGGTTAAAGTGGTTATAATCTATTTTTTTTTTTACTTTAATGCATTCTGTGCATTAAAGTAAAAAATTCACGCTACTTGTCCTATTCGCCTCCATCCCTAAACAATCACCTGACTCCTGTCACCGTTCTCATGCTGTCCCAGCTGCAGCAGCGCTCCCCTCAATTCTCGCTTTCACAGGAGGCATTAAGAGCAGTGGGAGCCATAGATGCCTGCTGCTGTTATTCAAATTCCTGTGAGGAGGGCGTGGGGGTGCACAGGTAAGTATAACCTCTTATCCTTAGGTGGATGTCATATGACGTCCTAGACCTATCTGAATGATGGCTGCAGCTACAGGCATCATTCAGACACCTTTTTTTCTCAGCCAGCGATTCCCTCACATGTGAAAACAATCATAGTGGCTGTTTAACTACTTGATTGCTTTTACAGGCGGCAGGAAGGGACGTCCCCCCTCCCCTCCAGTGCTTCTCCAAGTTTGCCTGTGCGATCGGGGAGCCGCAGAATGAATCTGTTAGTGGCAACGATTTACCATAGAGTTGGCCGGGACCATCTGGAAGTGTAAGTGGCTCCGCCTATCTTTCTCACTTGCAGGGAGATCATTGCTTAGCAGCCGTGCACACACTAATCTGACTCCAACTGTTGCAATAGTGACTTATCCCTTGCTGAGACCTCTATGCCTGGCCTGTATAAGCAGATATAATCATGGCGGACAGTCTTTATCAGATAGTTTGAACTCACCAGGCACCGTTTCTTCCATAAGCGTCTATTTATTGCAAATAGCAGGTACAGCATACAACAAATATGGCAGATGGTTGAAAGATGGGAACTGCGGTTCAAAACATGGTAATGTGTCCTAGGATGCGAGTAGATTGTGTGAGGCCTAAAGCATGAGTGGCCAGCTTCTTCCTCGTGAGACAGAGAGGGGACACAGGAAGCGGAAGTTACCTCACAGAGTGAACCAGGAAGAGGAAATTAGCTCAGAGAGGATGGGGGTACACACTTAGAAAACAGAATGGAAAAGTGCAATATCCAAAACAACCACAAGATGGCAGTGTAATAACCAACAATACAGAAGTTGATAACAATGGCGTATGAAAATTAACTATATAAATCCTCAAACATTATGTGTAACAGCACAGGGATCACAGTGCAGCTTACCACGTGGTGCCCCATCTCACATTGCACCTGCTTCTCCCATGTCCCCACCATGAGTGCAGGGCAGGTAGGGATCTGTAAGGGCCGAAGAGAGGAAAGCTATCCTTATAAATGCAAAAGGCTTCAGTGTTTACAAGTGACAGTGCTGAGCCAGGGTTGCCAACCACCAGTAAATTTACTGACAGTTTGTAAAAATCTGTGATTTTTACAACTGTCTATAAATATCAGGGTCTGATAATTTGTCATGCTGTGCTGACTTTTTAAGTGTAAATCAGGCAAATTACTTGATATGGGTATTGTCAGTGTTTCCATGTTGTGTTTAAATATCAGTTGTCTTAGTTTTTAATAGGAGTTCTATTATTTTTCAAGTTGCCAGTAAAAAATGTACTCCGCCAGTAAATTTTCTATGTTTTGCCAATAAAAAATGCTGCTGGAGGTTGGCAACACTGTGCTGAGCGGAGGGCAAGAGCCATGTTGTGGCTGACAAAAGCCCTGGGTGCAAGGGCCATATGAAATGGCCTGGAGGGCCAAATTCGGCCCACGGCCTTGTGTTTGACACAAGGAGGGTAATGAGAAAAGTGATATACTTACCTTGTTTCTTGTTCCCCCAGAAGCTGGTGCTCTGAGTGGGCAGGGGAAAACAAGCAGGCTGGGCACTCACTGAGAACCCACCATCCCAGCATCTGAGCATGTCAGAAAGCGAAAGCACACAGCCCTTCTTCCTGACTTCCATGTGACCATATTACATGACCAGAAAGGGGAAAAAGAAGAAGCCGCTTGATTCTGCAGCAGGTGCCAAGCTGAAAAAGTCTGAACTGTAAGTATGCCGAGGGTGGGGTGACAACTCTGCCCCATAGTTCCCCTCTTTCTCATAGCCACCCTACCTCCCTCAAGGCTTGCTTACACTTGTGGTTGGAGGGGGGCAGTAAAAACACATTTTTACTTCAACCCAAACCGCTCTCCCTTAAGCTGCAAAAGCAGTAGATGAGGGTATACACATGTACCAAACAATGACCACTGCCTACACCTATAACAGGCCTTTGCAGCAAGGAGCATTGGAGGACAACAAACAGCAAAAAAAGGCCAAGGATAAATCCAAGGCAAATACCAAGCTCTACTTACCGGCCAGCCTGCGACCAATCAGATTAACCTGTCTAACAGTATGCGTTTAAAAACATACTCCAATGCTCCTTGCTGCAAAGGCCAGTTATAGGTGTAGGCAGTGGTCATTGTTTGGTATGTTTGTTGTTTGGTCAGGCAACGCATTGACATCTTTGCTGCCACTGTGCTATATGCTGGGTGTTCAATGTGCCCCTGCACCTTTAAGAAGGGGTGGGGCCCCCTCCAGACCATCTGCCTTCACCTATCTTATATAAATGAATGTGCTTCCACTGTGGAGTCTCTTACAAGTCAGAGATAGGGACTACAGATCACAGGGTGCCTTGACGGGGCCTGTAGCTTACGCATGCATTTGCAAATTTGTGCAACTAAACCCCTGTTTTTAAACACATACTGTTAGACAGGTTAATCTGGTTGGTCGCAGGCTGGCCGGCAAGTAGAGCTTGGTATTTACCTTGGATTTATCCTTGGCCCTTTTTTTGCTATACACATGCCATGGCAAGAATTAATCCCCCTATGTCATGTTCAACAGACATGTCCACTGAAAACAACCCACTCAAGTGAATGGGGCCACGCCACAATGACAAACATGCAGTTGCAGGGCAGTGGGGCAGACTTTTAGGGGTTAAAACAGGTGGTGACTGAGATGCATCTCTGCCACCCTGCAACTGCCCCTTCTTAATATACACTATATTGTCAAAAGTATTGGGATACCTGCCTTTACACACACATGAACTTTAATGGCATTCCAGTCTTAGTCCATTGGGTTCAATATTGAGTTGGTCCACCCTTTGCAGCAATAACAGCTTCAACTCTTCTGGGAAGGCTGTCCACAAGGTTTAGGAGTGTGTCTATGGGAATGTTTGACCATTCTTCCAGAAGCGCATTTGTGAGGTCAGGCTGGATGAGAAGGCCTGGCTCACAGTCTCCGCTCTAATTCATCCCAAAGGTGTTCTATTAGGTTGAGGTCAGAACTCTGTGCAGACCAGTCAAGTTCCTCGACCCCAAAGTCGCTCATTCATGTCTTCATGGACCTTGCTTTGTGGACAGCTTTTCCAGAGTTGAAGCTGTTATAGCTACTATAAGGGGAAGGAACCTATTACCTTTAATCTCTCCATTTTGTATGGTAATTGTTGCTTTAACATTGTGTAATAGTTTATGCTGACAAGGCTTTTGCTTATTCACACGGCACATTATGTACTTAGTATGGCCATCTGCAACCTTGTAGATGTTACTTCTGTGTGATCACATTCTAACTGTTATCTGTTCTTTGAAGAAATAACGCAATGTACAGATAAGTAACTGCTGACAAGGCAATATTTCTTTTGTCTGAATAGAGATGTATTATGCTTTGCCCCCTTTGTATGAAATGTATATAAACACCCTTTTTTGCTATCACTAAACAGAGATTGATTTCACCATATTTGTGTGTGCATCTATTATTCGGGTGAATTCATTCTCTCCCGGGCGCCCGAGCTTAAGACAGACTGACGAGGAGATGATAGCCGAGGGTTATCATAGCAGTTCCTAACAAGTGGAGGTCCCACCGAGATCGGAGAGTCATCCCTTCTGGACCCCGGGTAAGATATGCATAATTTTGTTTATCTATCTGGGCGTCCTCTGGCTCTGACTTAGTTCCGATCTCTGAACTACGGCGCACTCCGGGAGTCGCCTTTTTGTGGAACTGCGGCGTGCTCCGGGAAGCCGCCTTTATATGAAATTACGGCGTACTCCGGGAGTCGCCTTTTTCATGGAAAGAGTCTCCGGGAGACCCATAAAAGTACTGTGTGAGACATATTGTACATTGACAATTGTCAGTCTGTCTTGGGTAATCTTGCTACTTTGCTTTTCTCTACTGTCGCGTAGAAGTATAAGATAATTTGTTTGTGTGGTTTAAAGTCGAGGTGGTAAGTGTATGGACAAATTGCCACTGATTTCAATGTGAATAGGGATTATATACCTGTACACTGACTTGTGACATATTGTAGATTGTCCTATCCTTTGTTGAGAGTGGCAAGTGGTCACGTGCCATTCGAACTCGCTCCCTACTATCAGTTTGACTGAAGTACCCAGTGACCAGCTCACGTTTATGGAAGACGCACCCTAAGGGAACTTAGAGTGGCAGTCGAGCACCGTGAGCGTTCTCTAGAACAATAGGGTTAACTGTCTGCATTACAGCTGACATGTCATGTCCCAACTGTAATACTGGAATTTTGTTAGGCATTAATGATAATGGTTGGGGACTAATAAAAACAGTGCCAGGAGGTTATAGAGCTGCGATCCTTGGTCTCAAGCCACTGTTAGAGGACATTCCTGACATTTTAGTATTTAGACTTAACGTACACTATCCCGTAGCAGCCAAACAAGGTAGTAGTATAACGGGAATTGAAGAGGTAGCAATAAAGGAGGGACACCAACCTATAAGGTGCCCACTCCAACCCATACAGCCAGAGGGACATTAGGAACCCCAGAAGATGAATGAATAATATCACCCAGACTACTGGGCTGCTGATTCAACATATTGGTCCCGCTAGAAGGACACATATAATTAAGAGTGTTACGCCTGGTCAACTACTAGTGAAAACCCTCAAGAAAATGTAATGAGCTAAAGTTGTTCTATAATGTTTTTCTCAGAATAGGCGAGATATGCAAGATGTCTTAGTCTGTGTATGTGAAATTAATTACTGTCTAGTTAACCCATGGGTGGACAACCTGGAAGTACGCTGGGTTTTCTGTGTTTTTATCTATTAAGAGCTTAAATGCATTCCGTTCTATAGTGAAAGTGAGATGATAAATGGGTAATGATAAGTGTAACTAGTTTATATATTTGAAGGTTTATGTAAGTTAAACATTGGAAAAGAAAGTTTTTTTGAAGTTATGAAAGAGTATATTGTAAGTAAGTTGATGTGAGAAAAATAGAAGTTTTTTTCTCTTTGTCAGAAAGTTTTTTGGGAAAGTTTAATTGTAAGAAAGTGATAGTATGTGTCGTATACAGATGGAAAAAATGTAAGTAATTTTAGAGAGATACTGCTGGAACTTTTAGTCCTCTATCCTGCACGCTCTTTGAAGTTGTGACCCCCTCCTAAGGAATGTGTTCATTGGAGCATGACAGTATGTGCTTGCTTTCAAACCCCCCCCCCCCCCCTCCTTGATTTCATAGAAAATAAACTACTACGATGTTTGCTTCTGTGAAATATAGGGACATTTTTAACTTTTGTGTAGAAGTAAAATTTTAGTTGTAAGAATCAGTTTTGCTATGTGATTCTATCATTATTTGGTACAAAGGAAAATGGCCGATTACTACCAACGCCCTGTAAATTCCTAAACGGTAGCCATGATTTTTATGATTCTTTGAATGTTTAGTTCTCCTGTCCAGCCTATTGGGCGTGGAAAGGGAAACAGCTCCACCCACTGAACAAAAACCATTTGTACCTTTCAGTGAAGGTTATTTTGTACAAGACAGTTGACCAGGCTAGAACACCTTTACTTAACAGTATGTGATGGGACAATATTGAATGATCATAGGAGATAGATGTCTATATATGTTATTAATTGGTTTAAGTAATAAATGTAATGAAGTGTGCTATTTTAAAATACAATATTAATGATTGTTTTATGAGCTGTTTGTTAATATAGAAGAAACTAGATCTGTATAGAATTGAACCAGTCACTGAAATAGTAACATCAATATGAGTGTGATATGTGGTCCCACCCTTAAGAAATTTTACAGGCAGCAAGTTTTGTTGTCCCCGCATCTCACTCAGGCGACCTACGGGGGAAACCTTGGGCATGGTGTGATGGGAATGATGCCTGGAGAATTTAAGAGGGTGGGAATACAGGTTATAGATGTATAGCAAGAGGTGTTGGACATATCTGAACGTTTTGTGTAGAAGGAGGATAAATGATTGGACATATTGCTGACAGAGATAGAAGGGGGAGAACTGGCCACTCTGCCCCTGACGCTTTGATTAGCCAGCAAAAGTGATATTGGGTTGATGAAAACTGCAGATGCAGTAATCATAACTCCAGAGGTTCCTTCTGTCCACACAAAAGGCAATATACCCTGAAACAAAGGGAACAAAAGTGGAAACACAAGGTGGTACAAGGGAAGGTACCCTGTGGTTAGACCCAGATTCTAATCCAATTCTGTCTAGCAGTATTGTTCATCCCCAGGTATCGCATCAGAAGGTGAAAGATCCATCCTTGTGGAATCAGGAGATTGGATCTGGATAAAGGTGCAAAAAGGAAAAACTAAAGGACCCTACCAGGGACTCTTAACCGCACCTACCGCTGTCAAAGTCAGTACGCAAACATCCAGACCCTGATATCCCCGAGGGTAACAGAGTGTCCCCAAAAATCATTAGACTAGAAAACAAATCTATGTGAGTGAGTGTTGTGAATGGAGGAACATCTTTTCTTTTAAATAAAGGGATTCACATCCTGGAAGGAGAGACCACCTCCCTCCTATAAGAGGTGAAAGTAACATTGTGAACTCAACACATAGGAATAGGTAGATAGGAGGTGACCATGTTTTTTCTGCTGTCCCCGGGTTACCACAAAACCCCTCAAGGAAGGTTCCTGATTATTGCTTGTACCTTATTCGCTGTGGGTCTTGACACCTATTGGCTCTGGGAGACTGAAGTTGAGAGAGAAAATGTCAGATCTCACTAAGAGGAGGATGAGAAGGCTGAATACAGGAGACGTTAAGGGATGGGGTGTACAAGAAACACCAGTGTTGAATACGGAAGCTTCAAACCAGACCATAGTGTTTACCTTAACAAAGAGCCAGGTATTTGACCTAACAAAAGTTACTTATGACCTTGGGGCCTATAATATATATATATGTGTGTGGGAATGTGGTTATTGGGAGAATGTATGGTGGACAACAGACCCCCACAAGTGGGAGACTAGTTAGGCTAGGATTCCCCCAGATGACATAAGCACCTATCAGAGGATCCCCTTAGCGAAGGGAAGCCAAGGGAATATTATCCTCACAGTACAGAACCCAGAGGTTAAAGACAGTGGAGTATATAGGCTAGGAATAACTATGTCAGGGAAGGATCCTTGGGCTGAAGTCAAACTTCAGGTAAACCCTCCCCAAAGTGCCCCTGCCGGTGCCATGGGCAACTTACCCCCTGAGGTTGGGGTGCGGCAGGATAACGAGGTAATTGGGGTAGTAATACAGCCATAAGATAGACTGAGTATAGAGGCTGGTTATTCTGACAAGAATGAATGGATGAAGTTTACAGCCAATTCTACTAATGCCTCTGACTGCGTAGTGTGTGGCAGTGGAAGACCAAGCCTAGTGACAGTTGCAGTCCCCCCAGTTTTCAATATGACATGTATTTTATTGATGACACTGTAAGGCACATACCCATGGGATAGATGATGTTAGCAAAGGAAATGCTTTAGCTGATCAGGAAGAAAAAAAGGCTGCACAATCCCAAAGAGGGGAAACTCTAATTTAGAATGCCCAGCTTGGTTTCTATCCTTCCTGAAGAAGCACAGTTAATTGCAGACCTCCAACAATCCGCATCTCCAGCAGAACTGGAAGACTGGTGTTACCCTGTTTTGCAGAAGAATCCAAAATCTGGATTGATCTGCAAAGAGGGGAGGCCATGTATCCCACGATTCAGTGCACCAATATACATTGCACACTACCATGGGGTGGGACATCTGGGATGGAAATGCACCCTGACACAATTATTAAAAGATTTCTACATTACAAATGCAAAAGGGGTGGTGGAAAGTTATGTAAAGAGGTGTATTACATGCATAAGAAACAATCCTAATAACCCACACCATGTAACACATCAACGTCCACCTTATCCTACAACCCCGTTCACACACCTCCAAATTGACTTCACTCACATCACACAACCGAAAGGGGGACAACAACCAACATGTGTGATTGTTGACATGTTCTCCCGATGGCCGGGAATGTTTCCAACCAAAAGGGAAGACGCCAAAACTGTGGTGGGAATCCTGACCAGGGAGATAATTCCCAGGTGGGGAATACCCCTACAAATTAACTCAGACCAAGGCACAGCATTTAATCAGTTTTTCTGTTTATATCTGTAAATAAAAATACTGATTGGATAGACTATATATGTTACAATCAACAGCGCTTTGTTAGCTACACACGAGATGCAGTCAAGGGCCTTGCCGAGCAGCTTGATGCCACCTCACTGACAGCCTGGCAGAACAGAATCTCCTTGGACATGCTCCTGGCCAAGAGGGGAGGGGTCTGTGTAATGTTTGGAACCACGTGTTGCACATTTATCCCTAATAATACTGCCCCAGATCGCAGTGTCTCCCTAGCATTGAAGGGCTTGGAGATGCTGTCTCAAGAGCTGGCAAAAAAATAGCGGGATTGAGGACCCCCTCACCGGATGGATGGAACGTTGGTTCGGCAAGTGGGGCAAGTTTTTGACCACCTTGGCCGTAGCGGTTGCGGTGGTACTGTCAGTATTATTATGCGTAGGCTGCTGTCTGGTACCATGCATGAAGGGACTCATCTCAAGGGTGGCAGATGGAGCTGCGGGTGATGTAATATATGCAGCACAGTCCACACAAGACCCTGACTTATATGACAAACTAGGATTAGCCACACTGCTTGTATGAGAAAGTGTTGTTTTTATGAAAATCCCCACAGAGACAGGCTCCTGGAGTGGGAGCTTAAATAAGAATCTACATTTTGTAGGTTCAACAGGAGGGGGAAATGTTGGAAGAATGGGTTAAGTCAGGAGTCTTTTATTAAAATGTAGCTAGAGTAATGCTTTATGTGAACCTGTAAAATGTTGATTTTGAAAGGATTTGACGGTATCCACTTTGTATGTTAGGGTTCCACTTTAAATATCTGTTAGTCTGGCTTGTTTTTGGCCTTATCTTGAGAGAATGTCTTATGCTCGGTTCTCATGAAAAAGCTGAAGTCAACTAATCACACAATATACATTGTATCAATGTTATGCAGCTAGTGTTCCCTTTGTATTTTCATAATGTACTAATGAATGTGTTTATTTGAGACGAGAGAACATCCAGGTACAGGGGGAGATGTCGCTGCTTTTGAGAAAACGAAACTCTTGGATATGTGATGATCTGAATTATTTCTTTTCCCAGCTCCAAGATGGATTTCTTACGGCACTGCTTAAATGTTGCTTTGCTTTCTATTGGTCACGTGGGAAAACCACCCATTTAACTGCTTGATTGTTAATAGAAGATACAGACATTGATTAGGATGATTATATGATCATCCCTAGGTTACAACTCAGAACACACCTATGTTTTATGCATATTTATTATTATAAAAATTTTAAGTCCTCACTTTCAGTAGGATTACACAGACAGACCTGTTGTACTGTGTTTCGGACTTCATTTATAGCTCCAAGACCGCAGTGATAGCTATAACCAGAACTGAAGTCCTGAAAGAACACAACCCTGACTGGATTCATGCCACCGGAGTAAAACTGGTAAAGAAGAGACCTGACCCAGAGGTCCCAGGAGCAAGAAAGGAGGTATTAACGGGGGGCAGAAAGCCCTGACCTTGAAAAAGAAAGTCAAGACAAGGGGGTATTAACGGAGGTAGACAACCTTGACTCTGAAAATGAACTGCTACCTGAATTTTGGACAATGGCCCTTAATCCCCCTAAGAAATAATAAAAATTGAATGTGTGGCTGTGGCGCTGTTCTCCTGAAAACAGTATTAAAAAGAAAGACTAAGGCTGCTGCCCCCACTAGAAACCAGGAACTGGTAATGGGATATAGTGTGGCAATAAAATAAATACTTTGACTAGTATACTTAAAATCACACTCCAAGATTTTAAATATGTGTAAAACAAATAATCGAAAATCGACGCGGTGATGGGTGTTAATTATTAGTAATTGGGTAATGGTCAAGGACCAAAGATCACCCCCGTCGTCGGAATCAGAAAGAAAAATTATGACAAAAGTCCTCTTGTCGCGGTGTCGGTGTGTAAGTTAAAAATAATAAAGAATCCCCCTAATTCCCGGTAACAGGTTTTAAGTCCATCGTCAAGTAAAAGTCTCAGTTCCAACAGATGGAGGCAATTATGGGGGAACAGAACTGAAAGAAAAAGTTCCAGTCCCGAAAGACGGG
>BLSH010144705.1:171106-187559 GCA_018402905.1 Glandirana rugosa | reverse complement strand
GTAGACTATACAGATCCAGGAATTCCTTTGATTGCGCTGTTTTTACTGCTGAAATGTGAGTGTTCTACTAAAGTTTTTACTGCATACAATTAAACTGTCAAACAGAGTTACACTATTGCTTCGTGCATGTTGTTTTATATTTTCCGGTGGGACCTGTGAGTAACATCCGTCTTAAGTGAAGGAAGCTGCTGGGATCCCCTCAGATCTAACCCAGGGAGTTTTTACACATCCCTAAAAGCTGTTTTTGGCCATTCCATTCGTTTGGAAGCCAAATTCTTCTGGTAAGAGTCCTGATTACCTAAAGGTGGAGGTGCTTAGTGTCCACACTATAGATGAACGTTGCATTTAACCCTTTCACATCGGGTGCCCTCCTGGAAGATTATCTTCTCTTGTGCTTCTTCTTTCATTGGATTTGAATTTATTTGATTTGAGAAATTATCGGGACTTTTTTTTACATATAACTGATGTGTCTATCAGGATGTTATTTTGATATCAATACATGAAGCGCCGCTACTCTATATGATTTGATGTTTGCATTTTAGGTTTTTTCTATAGACCTTGGTGGCTGGCTGCTAATTTATTAAGTTCTACCTAGTCATAAAGAGTCTTTTCTAGCGCGGATATACCCTTGATATATGATAATGATAGGTGCCCAGTGTCTGTGCTTTATAAAAAATAGGATTTTTTGACTTACCGTAAAATCCTTTTCTCTGAGTTCATTGACAGACGGAGCCTCTTATTCTTGACATGAGGGGTTTATGTACCTTTCACTAGGAGTGGACTAGGTAGAACGTAGTTCAGCTAAAAGCAGACACAGCCCCTCCCAGTGGGCAGTCCTCACTTGGCATAACCCCTCCTGCCCTGCTCAGCAACTCAGTTCATAACAAGCAGTACAAACTCAACAAAAGAGGGGTGGGTGCTGCGTCCATCAATGAACTCAGAGAAAAGGAATTTACGGTAAGTCAAAAAATCCTATTTTCTCAATCGTTCATTGACGGACGCAGAATCATATTTTTGATATGTGGGGATGTCCCAAAGCAGTGTCACAACGAGGGGTGGGCAACAACAACAACAGTACCCAACAAAAGAGTTCTCTGGGAGGTGCCAGACGCACCTCACCCCACCGCCTGCAAAACTTTGCGGCCAAAGCAGCATCAGAAGACGCTGCAACATCAACTCTGTAAAACTTGGAAAAAGTGTGCACCGAGGTCCAAGTGGCCGCCTTGCACACCTGAGAAACCGACGCCTGGTGTCGGAAAGCCCAGGAAGTACTAATCGCCCTGGTAGAGTGAGCCGTGACCGGAAAGGGGGGCTCCTGGCCCTGAACAGCATACGCATGGGTCACTGTCTGTCGTATCCAACGGGAAATAGTGGCCGAGGAGGCTGACATCCCCTTGTGCAGACCATCCATTGTGACAAAAAGCGCATCGGACCTCCGAAAAGAGGCCATGGCCACCAGATACACCCGCAGAGCCCTAACCACATCCAGGGAGTGCAAAGCAACCTCCTTAGGATGAGACGGGCGCGGACACAGTGAAGGGAGGACAATGTCCTCATTGATGTGAAAAGAAGAGACCACCTTCGGTAAGAAGGAAGGAGAAGGGCGCAAAACCTCCTTGTCCCTATGTAGGACCAAGTATGGGGACCTACAGGACAGAGCCGCCAGCCCAGACACCCGCCTATCGGATGTAATAGCCATTAGGAAGGCCACTTTCTGCAAAAGCAGCTGCAGGGAAATTTCTCTGATATTTTCGAAATGCGGCTTCTGAAGCACTGAAAGGACCAGATTAAGGTCCCAGAGCGCCAAAAGCGCCCTTACCTGGGGAGCGACATGACGAACCCCCTGGACAAAGGTACGAATCAGGGAATGCGTCGCCAAAGGACGCTGAAAAAGAATCACCAGGGCAGAAACCTGCCCCTTAAGCGTGCTCAATGCCAACTTGTGAACCAGGCCTTGCTGAAGGAAGGCCAGCACCCGAGCCACTGAAAAATAATGGGGGTTCCATCCCCCCGCCTCGCACCAGGCAATGTAAGCCTTCCAGGTGCGGTGATAGATCTTATGTGAAGTGGCCTTACGCGCCTTGAGCATAGTGGGAATTACTGACTCAGAGAGTCCCCTATCTTTTAACACCTGGGAATCAATAGCCAGGCCGTTAAAGCCAGCGAGGGTAAAGCAGGGTGCAAGATGGGTCCCTGTGAAAGTAGGTCCTCGCGAAGCAGGAGCCGCCAGGGAACATCGACGCTACCAGAATGGTTGGAATCCCTTCCGCCTCTATCCTGCGCAGCAGGCGCGGGAGTAGCCGAAGTGGAGGGAAGGCATAGAGAAGTCGGTACCGCGACCACGGAGCCACGAGGGCATCTGCCGCGTCTGCCAGCGGATCCCTTGTTTTGCTCACGAAGGCCTGCACCTTCCGGTTGAGCTGGGACGCCAGGAGGTCCACGTCTGGTGTGCCCCACTTTGACAAATCTGACGGAACACCTCCAGGTGCAGAGACCACTCTCCCTGATCCAGCCTCTGGCGACTGAGGTGGTCCGTCTGCCAATTTTCGACGCCCGGGATGTGAACGGCAGAGATTGCCGGCACGTGAAGCTCTGCCCACCGCAGAATGCGGGCTACTTCTGACGCCACTGCCGCGCTCCTCGTTCCGCCCTGATGATTCACGTAAGCCACAGCCGTGGCGTTGTCTGACTGGACCCGAAGAGGGCGACCGCGCAACCTCCCCGACCAGTGGGAGAGGCAAAGCCTGATCGCTCGAAGTTCCAGCACATTGATCGGGAGACAGGACTCCTCCGGGGACCAGCGACCTTGGGTCGACAACAGCCCCAGCACCCCCCTCCAGCCGTATAGGCTGGCGTCCGTCATGACCACCGTCCATTCCACGGGTAGAAACTACTTCCCCAGCCCCAAGGCCCGCAGCCACCAGGTGAGGGAAACCCGGGTCCGGTGATCCAAACTGATCACCCGATCCAGGGATAGCGGAGACTTGTCCCACCGCAGCAGAATTGCCCGCTGCAGGGACCGGGTGTGACTCTGGGCATAGGGCACCGCCTCGAAGGTGGAGACCATCAGTCCCAACACCCTCATGCAAAATCTGAGAGAGGACCACCGCTGGGACAGCAGGGCCTGCACTGCAACTTGGAGCATCAAGACCTTGGCGGCAGGGAGAAACACCTTTGCCTGCTCCGTGTCCAGGACCAAGCCCAGATATTCCAACCGGCGCAACGGAGTCAGTACCGACTTCGGAAGATTGATCACCCAGCCGAAGTCCCGCAGGAAGCTGAGGGTGATGTCCACACTGTCCTTCAAGGCTGGGGCTGACTCCGCCCGCAGGAGGAGGTCGTCGAGATATGCCACCACCGCTATGCCCCTCTGCCGCAGCAGAGCCAGCACTGGGGCTAGGAGCTTGGTGAAGACCTGCGGGGCTGAGGCCAGACCGAACGGAAGGGTCACAAACTGGTAGTGGAGATCCCCTACCGCAAAGCGCAGAAAGCGTTGGTGGCACGCACATATGGGAATGCAGATACGCGTCCTTGATGTCCAAGGAAGCCAGGAAGTCTCCCTGACGAAGCGCCGCCACCAGAGAGCGGACAGATTCCATTCTGAATTTCCGTGCCCTCACAAAGGTTGAGAGCCTTCAGGTCCAAGACAGGCCTGACCCCATCTTTTTTCGGAACCACAAAAAGATTTTAATATAAACCGCGGAAACGTTCCGCAGAGGGGACTGGAACAATCACCCCTGATGGAGCAGGACTTGCACGGCCCCAAACAGGGTCTGCCGTCGTCCCGGGGGAAGCCTCAGATTGGAGGTGAAGAACCTGTCCGGGGGCTGGGTACGGAACTCTATCTTGTACCCGGACGAAACCACCTCGCGCACCCAGAGATTCAAAATGCGAGAGGTCCACTGGTCCGCGTATCGCAAGAGCTGCCCCGAATCACGGGCGGGGACGACCCATACTGCGGAGGAGGACTTCTCCTCCGTATTCTCGGCCTTACGCTGCCAGGGACACTTCTGCCCCCCCCCGCGGAGGCCTTCACCTCTTTTGAGTAGGGAAGGAAGGGCCCGCCCTGCGCCGGGGCTCCTTGCCCCTTCTAGGCTCCGGGAGGAACGTACTCTTCCCCCAGTGTAATCCTTGATGATCTCACCCAGGGAGGCCCCAAAAAGACGACCACCCTCAAACGTCAGGTCCGTCAGGCCCTTTTTTGACGCCTGGTCCCCCGATCAACATCTAAGCCACAGCACACGTCTAATAACGACGGCGAACATGGACAGTTTTGACAGCATGGGAGCCATGTCGAGGGCCGTATCACAGAGGTACTTAAGACCCTGAATCAGCTGGTCCGCCATCTGCACAGGTTCCGGAGGGGCCTGGAGAGTCACCAAAGCTTGGTGCACAATGGCCGCCAATTCCGTAAGTGCCTGTGCCACCAGTGCCGAAGCCAGCGCCGGCCGCATGGCTGACCCTGCGACCAAGAACATTGCCTTGGACACCGCCTCAGTCCTCCTATCGCCCGGGTCCTTAAATGATGGAGAGCCCTCCATCGGAATAGTGGTCGCCTTGTTCAGACGAGCCACAGGCGGGTCCACTGTCGGAGACTTCGACTTCTGCAACAGGGTATCCTCAAAAGGATAACACACAAAAAAACGTTTTGGCATGGCGAATGAACCCTGAGGTCGTTGCCATTCCTTCTAAACAAACTGATCAAAGTACGACAAATAAGGGAATACCTTAGGCATCCAGGCCGGCCTATGCGACCCAAAGGTGTACGATGCCCCCTGTGTCGCAGCCGGGCCCAGCTTCAGCGTCTCACGGACCGTTGAGACCAATGAGCCCACCAGAGCCCGTTCACGAGCCGGGGTGGCCCCCGAGGGCTCATCCTCTTCATCAGAGGGGTCCCCGAGCTCGCCTTCTGACAGCTCCAGGGGGGTCCCCGACACTATGGAGCCCCCCTCAGGCTCCGAGTCCTCACCAGAGGACGGGGGAGGGGGTGGCCGTTTTCTCGCCACCCCACGGTCACGGATCGGCTCCACCAGGGAAAAGAATCCTTCCAAGATGGCAGTCAGTTTGTCCAGCGAAACCACAGGTCCCAGCGCTCCCTGGTCCCCACCGGAGACACCTGGCTGGGAAGCACCTGCTTCAGCCTCCATTGCACCACACCCCGGAAGACACCCATCGGCCAAACCGGACTGTGCGTCCCACACCACCCCTCAAGCTGTCGCACTAGGGCCCCACAGGCTCCCAGGAGAACTCACCCCACTGACCCGGTGCTGCTGCTTGCACTGCTGTAGCTGCCTGTCACCACCACTGCCGCTGCTTGCACTGCGTCCCCCACGTGTAGGAAGGCTTTTCCGGCCTGATCCGGCGCCAAGAGAACCAGAACCGCCCACTCCAGCCAGCGAATCTGAGGCCAGGCTACGGCGGACCATACAAAAATGGCTGCCGCGTGCACTAGAGGCCAAAAACATCGGCCGGCTACCGCAAAATGGCAGCCGCCATACACACGCGCCCGATACAGGAAAATGGCGGCCGTGCTCAACACGCAGCCGGCTACAGGAAAATGGCGGCCGCACTGACATGCCGATCGCCCACAGCCCACTAGGGGTATCGCAGCCAGGCAGGGGGATACTACAGCCCGGGGGGGGAGGGGGGTAATACTAAAGGGTAGGAAGGATCAGCCACCTATACCCGCAGAAGGGGGACACCACCTGCCTGCCCCCCCCTCCCCCCGCACCCCACGGGGGGGGAGGGGGAGAAGCGTACTCACCACTCTGGACGGGCGCAGCGGGTAGCCACCCGAGGCAGTCCTGCCACCCTGCCGGTTCGGGGGAGCTGCTGGCCACGAAGCACCCGTGACGCGGACCCCGGGCCCGGTCCTAGGTGTGCTGGCAGGACGTTTAACCCGCCGGCCGGCCCGCACGGAACGAGGCTTGACGCGGCCGACCCCGCGTACAGCTAAGGGTCGGCTCGCGTCCGTCGGCCACGCTGGGGAGACTCACTGGATCTAGGATATCCAGCCTGTCACCAGCCGGCTGCTTGATTGCATTCTTCATCAGAAGTCTTGGAAAAAATGGGGAACCGCAGATCCCAGCAGGGAGCCAGGTCCTAGTCCTTGCACTAGGCAGAAAAAACTGAGTTGCTGAGCAGGGCAGGAGGGGTTATGCCAAGTGAGGACTGCCCCCTGTCTGCTTTTAGCTGAACTACGTCCTGCCTAGTCCACTCCTAGTGAAAGGTGCATAAACCCCACATGTCATGAATAAGAGGCTGCGTCTGTCAATGAACGATTGAGAAAAAATGCCACTATATACCTAATTTTAGAGCGTCGTTCAGCGCTCACGTGACCGGCCACCTCTCTCCACCTCTCCTTCTCTCCTCCTGACTGACGTCAGTGGGGAATTCTCGGCCCCTCCCACTGTAGCTGTCAGATCGGGAGAGGCGGTCAGTTACATCAGCGCCGATCGCTCTGAAATAAGGTAATGTGTACAGCGGCATTTTTTTTATAAGCACAGACACTGGGCACCTATCAACACAGACACCGGGCACCTATCAACCAGAGAGGATTGTATGAATAGATCACAGTGGCTTAACAACCACTTTAACATCTAGGGGCAATCAAGGGGTTAATGGTGTGTCTAACTATATGTAATATGTGTAAAGTGTGCTGCTTTTACTAAGAGATCCTGCTTTGCAGGGATGAGAAACAGAGAGATCGTTCTCTCTGTACAGAGCTGTGTGTTTATTCTCAAAACAGAGCTGTGATTGCACAGTTGTGCAAGTTGTGTAAGTGACTGACTTTAATTTGGCATCAGCCTCTTGCAATTCCCTTCACAGCAGAGCTCTGACTGAGGAACAGACAAGCAACACAAAGAAACAATTGGTTGTCCTGCAGTGCCCATGTGCTAATAGGTGAATGATCAAAGAACCAGAGATGAGATTAGGCGTTGCTTAAAGCCTAACTGCATGCTTAAAGTGGTTGTAAAGGCAGGTTTCTTTTATCTTAATGCATTCTATGCATTAAGATAAAAAGCCTTCTGTGTATAGCAGCCCCCCTAATACTTACCTGAGCCCCATCTCTATCCAGCGATGTCAAGTCCCTCAGCCGTCAGGGTCTCTCCCCCTTGACTGGCAGAGACACAGCCATCGGCTCCCATTGCTATCAATCAAACTCAGTTAACCAATCGGGGGGGGGGGGGGGCAGGGCCGAAACTTTTTAATAGGAGTTCAGTTATTTTTCAGGTTGCCAGTAAAAAATGTGCTTTGCCAGTAAGATTTTCCATGATTTGCCAGTAAAAAATGCTGCGGGAGGTTGGCAACACTGATGCATACACGGAGATGAAGCTCAACTTGGGTGTCCCCATTGCAGACTGTTTGCTGTGGGGGCACGCAACAGGAGAAAGGGGCCAGGAGTGCCAGCCAGGGCCCTGAGAAGATGAGGATTGGGGCTGCTCTGCGCAAAACAACTGCACAGAGCAGGTAAGTATAACATGTTTGTTATTTTAATTTAAAAAAAATGAGACTTTACAATCACTTTAATGTCCATTTAAATAGTTTGTTAGAGCCAAGCTGGACCAAACAAACTATTTACTGCACTAACAGATGTGCTTGGCTGTGTTTCAGCAGCGGGACAAGTGTGGGGAAAGCTGGCCCAAAGGAACTATGACCTTCCCTAGCAGATGTGCCTTTGCTGTCATCCAGGAGAGTGATGAGAGCTTCCCATCCCACTCCCATAATAAAATGGAGTTAGGCTGATCATTGCTCAGCCATTCACAGGAAGCTTTGTATTCTATGAATGAATACAGGGCTTCCTCTATTTGACTGAGATGGAGATCGTAACGTCTTCCACCCGCCTCAGCGGAAGCTTTGAATTAATTTGTAAAGTACAAAGCTTTTCGTGAATGGCTGAGTGGTGCTCAGCCCGACTCTATTTTGTTACAGGAATGGGACGAGAAGTTCCCATTCCATATTCAGAACACAATGCTGAATATTGTATGTAGCTAAAGCTACATACAGTTATTACAACGCCCAGCAAGCGCACCTATCAGTGCAGGAAATAGTTTCTTTGGCCCAAACCAAATTTATTTATTTAAAGGGACATTCAATGTGGAGTTAGGCTTTATCTGCAGAAGACAAAACTTGCGTCTCTTTGATTGCCAGAATGGGCTGTGCTGTGTGGCAGACTGTGTAAAGCTCAGAACTGGACGGATCTGTGTATTGCCTCGAGTTTTCACTTTATTGCATACATAGAATGATTAACCTGTATTTTTTTTACATCTGCCTGGAGTTCAGCTTAATAGAGAAGTACTTCTATGGATCACAGGAGTGCAGATTATTCTGCCATCATGTGACCCGTATTCAGCCAACACTCAGCCGGTCCAGGCTCAGGAAAGACCATGTCCATTTGGTCCGGATTCGTCCAGAAGCCCGGACCAGCACCTGGCTCAGTCTCTTAGCGATCCACTAAGAGCCTGAGCCAGCCCCTCCCACGCCCTCCACAGCCCAGCGTTCCAGGGAGCGCTGGAGGGGAGAGCAGAGAGCCGGAGACTGACATTCATGGCTCTCTGCTCAGAGTGGAGGGGGAGAACTGAGTGATCAAACACAGCAGAGCCGGCTGGGGGACAGATGAAGCATGGGATTGATGCTGCATCTACCTATAGGCAAGTATAAATCTTTGTTTTGTTTTTTTTATAAATCCCAAACTTCATTTGTCTAAATGTTGAATACAACACTCAAGCTGTGCTAGCTCTTTAAATTAAACCCATGTTTTGCCCATGTAGGGAATTGGTAGATCTTATGGGTTTCAGTACCTTGGCACACAAAAATGTTTAAAATGCAAAGGTTTTAGGTTTATATTAGGAGAGTCGGTGTTATGTTAGGGTTACAAGGAGGATTAGCATCAATTTTAGGGTTACAGGGAGGATTAGTGGGTCAGTGTTAGGGTTACAGGGAGGATTAGGGTCAATTTTAGGGTTACAGGGAGGATTAGGGTCAATGTTAGGGTTACAAGGAGAATTAGGGTCCATGTTAGGGTTACAGGGAGGATTAGGGTCAATGTTAGGGTTACAGGGAGGATTAGGGTCAATGTTAGGGTTACAGGGAGGATTAGGGTCCATGTTAGGGTTACAGGGAGGATTAGGGTCAATGTTAGGGTTACAGGGAAAATTAGGGTCAATGTTAGGGTTATGGGAAAGATTAGTGTCAATGTTAAGGTTACAGGGAGGATTAGGGACAAAGTTAGAGTTACAGGAAGGATCAGGGTCAATGTAAGGGTGACAGAGAGAATTAGGGTTACAGGGAGGATTAGTGTCAATGGTAGGGTTATGGGAAAGATTAGTGTCAATGTAAGGGTTACAGAGATAATTAGGGAGAATGTTAGGGTTACATGCAGGAAGGATCAGGTTCAATGTAAGAGTTACAGGGAGGATAAACGTCAATGTAAGGCAGGGCTTGACAAATTTGCCTTGAATCTAGGCGCCAACTAAAAAAGTTAGGAGCCAGTTTTTTATAGCGTAGTGTTGGGTTGTCAGCGCCCGGGGTAAGACAAGTAATTTGCGCCCCTTAACCCTAACTTACTCACAGCAGAGCAGCCAGTCAATAACTCCACCATTATATCAGGGTTATAGGCTGGCCAGAAAGAGTGACACTGAAAAATCTGTTATGGGGGAAATTCCTTATTATGCTGAATGTAAAATGTAAAACACCCTCATCTGCTGCCTAATGGAGCTTAAGGGTGGCCATTGGTGGGTGGCAAAAACATGTCTCTACTGCACATTTTTACCACCCAACTTGCACATCTAAACAAAGCCTGAGTGACATTGTAAATAAAATACAAAAAAAAGGTGAAAAGTATTCCAGCGCTGCTGATCTTCTGCTGCCTCTTTGCAGCCACTTCCTGCCTACATGTGTGTCCCCCACAGTGACTTTTCATTGCTCTGGTGGGTTTCCGGTCACCATGAAATACTGGAGCCCAGCTGCACATAGAGTGGTAATTGTTGATGGTACACAGGGCTTTATCACAATTTTGTTGCTTAGAATAAAGGTCACGTTTCCCGTGGTGTAACATCATCTTTCATATTATACAAAAAATAAAAAATAAAAATGGGCTAACTTTACTGTTTACTTTTTTTTATTCATTAAAGTGTATTTTTTCCAAAAAATTGCGCTTGAAAGACCGCTGTGCAAATACCATGTGACATAAAATATTGCAGCAACCGCCATTTTATTCTCTAGGGTCTCTGCTAAAAAATAATATATAATGTTTGGGGGTTCCAAGTCATTTTCTAGCAGAAAATACTGAATATTTAATTTTAAGCCACTAATGTGAGTGAGGGTTTAGTCTTTAAATGGTTAAACTTTCCTGATAGCCCGGAGATAATTGCTTTGAAAGAAGAAGATACATTGTTGTGTTTCTTCTTCTAACTCTCAACAAATATTCCAGGCAGACAGCCAAGTTTAACAGCTGTTAGATTAAGCAGAGAATGGCTCTCAGCTCTCGCTGACCCCGACACGACACGCTGTTTTAACACAGATAGAAGGAACGGCTGTCACTCGCCAGGACGCGATTTCTGGTCGCCATGGCGACCGGCGTTTTTTGAGGCCTGATGTAAGGGCTACAGAGAGAATTATGGTTACAGGGAGGGTTAGAGCCTATTCACACCTATGCTGGTGATAGAAATTAACCATTTATTAATTTTCAATGGTACCCTAATGTATTAAACCAGTGGTTTCCAAACTATGGCCCGGGGGCCAGATGCAGCCTTTTGCTTGCTTTTATTCAGCCCTAGGGGCACTTCTCCTCCCACTGATACAAGACACATTACCTTCCACTGACACCAACAATGGGGCACTATTCCTTCCACTGACACCAATAATGGGGCACTATTCCTCCCACTGACACCAACAATGGGGCACTATTCCTTCCACTGACACCAATGGGGCACTATTCCTCCCACTGACACCAAGGATGGGGCACTATTCCTCCCACTGACACCAAGGATGGGGCACTATTCCTCCCACTGACACCAAGGATGGGGCACTATTCCTCCCACTGACACCAACGATGGGGCGCTATTCCTCCCACTGACACCAACGATGGGACACTATTCCTTCCACTGACACCAACAATGGGGCACTATTCCTCCCACTGACACCAACAATGGGGCACTATTCCTCCCACTGACACCAACGATGGTGCACTATTCCTCAAACGATGGGCCACTATTCCTCCCACTGACACTAACGATGGGGCACTATTCCTTCCACTGACACTAATGATGGGGCACTATTCCTTCCACTGACACCAAGGATGGGGCACTATATCTCCCACTAATACCAAAGATGAATTGTTTACTCTTACTGACACCAGGACAATTTCTACTCCCAATGGCCATAGTCCAGCCCCCCTTAATTGGCCCTAGTATGTGTATGAATGTGAGTTAGGGACCTTAGATTGTAAGCTCCTTGAGGGTAGGGACTGATGTGAATGTACAATGTATATGTAAAGCACTGCGTAAATTGACAGCTATACAAGTACCTGAAATAAATAAATGAATATTAATATGACAATTCTTGGTACATTCGATGACTGGAGGAATGTCATTCAAAAGTACTTCAAAATTCTCTTTGCTTTTAACGTTCAGTTTTGGAATGAATGTAATTCCCCAATGGAAGGCCACATACGCTGTTGGAAATTTGTTCATCCAAGAAAAAATGTGCATCCTGTTCCTTCGAATTTTCTCGTCACAGCGGTATATATGACCCCACTAACAGCTAGAAAATCCAACAAACGTTCTTCAAACTAAAAGTTTCAGCTGAAATTCTACTAGTATATGGCCAGCTTTAGAGTTATAGGTAAGGTTAGTGTTGGGGTTACAGGAAGGATTAGTGTTAGAGTTGAGGTTATCGGGAGGTTGAGTGTTAGGTTTGGTGTAGAGCGTTAGGGTTACAGAGTGAGGTAATGTGAATCACTATCACCAATCTCCCAGTGCTGAAAGCCGTCCAATCTCTTACCAGTCAGATATTTGAATGCATTATTGGCCCCAATACCGGTGACTGCTATCTTGCTGAAGAGGGGGAAGGACACGCTGTACTGCTTCCGGACAAACTGATCAATCTCACGCTCAGTGTCTGGCTCCTGATGTCCAAACTGATTACATGGGAATCCTAAGACATTAAAGTGGTAAGGCCCCAGGTCCCGCTGGAGCTTCTGCAGCGCCTTGTAGTGGCCATCTGTGTACCCACACTGACTGGCCACATTCACCGCCAGTGACACCTGGAATAAAGGAGACAAAAAAATGAATGGCTTCTGCAGAGAATGCATTCATGTAACAAACCTTAAGGCTTTAGAACCACTTTAAAGAAGAACTCTGGGCATTTTCTTTTTCCCTTGCAGTGGGGCTGTGCCCGCACTTCATGAATTAACTGCTTGTTTTTATCTAGGGGTGAGGAGAGAGGTGATGTACTTATCTAATCTGCCAAGCACAAGACCGGTCCCCACTGCTCCTGACCCACCGCACGCTAGCAATCTTATGCATGGACTGTTCCTGATGTCATCTCGTCCATAGACCGGCTCTGGACATGAGGATGGCAGGAACAGTCCACTGCTGGATGTGGGGGGGGGCACTGTTTTCCAGAGGATTGAAGGATCAGGTAAGTAGAACTTTGTCTTGCGCTCCTGGACAAAACCAGCAGTTAACCAATGCAATGCAGGCACCCTGGTTGTTAAATGTGTGCCTAACAATGTTTACTGTGTGTGTTATGTGCTGCTTTTAGGCTTGGTTCACACTAGCCCACACTGTTCTGGTTTCAGATGCGGAAATCGAATTGATTGCCGCACCCCCAGCTGAATCGCACTGTTCTTGCGAGTAATGCGGGGCTGCCATTCATTCTAAATGGCACCTCCTGCATCTCAGCCCACAGCGTGATCGTAGGTGTGGGTACCGCAGGGAAACCGCATCGGTAAAATGACCATACGGGTTCCCTGCGGCCCGTTTTTAAAAAGGCGCATGCACTTTTTATGTGCGGTTTACACTGCACAGCAGCCCATTCAAATGAGTGGGCTGCCTGCCTGAGCACACGCAGGATGCACGGCTTGCACTTGTGTGAACCGAGGCTTACTAAGCAATCTTGATGGGGTGTTTTTTAGTGCATCCAAGATCCAATTAGAAACTCTAAAGCCTCGTACACACGGGACAACGATCGTACTTATGATCGTCTCAAATCATATGTTGCATAATATAACTTGCATACTGACTGCACTACACGATCGTACGACCACAGAAAGAACGTTCAGCGGCATGTAATTAGCATCCGGCCTTTCCTGACTTCTGAGCATGCGTGTTTTGCACAATACAACTTGTTGTACCAACTGCTCTGTACACACGATACAAAGGTCGTATGACCGCTTGTTGGTACGACCAAGTTTTCTAGTCTGCTCATACATCTCCCCTTGTACGACCATTGTATGTCGGCTGCTCTAATCGCGCATACGAGCTATCGATTTCGCATACAACGGTCATTCGTACGACCTGTTGTATACGATCGTCGTCCTGTGTGTACGAGGCTTTAACATGACTAAACCTGCTTGTGCACACTGCAATCCTCGCATTCAGCTCTGCAAGCACATTCATATGCATTTGTAATCTCCCCGCAGTGCCTTTTTGTTGTATTTGCAGGGTATTTTTTTCCAATAACAGTCATCACAGCGGTGGATTTGCTGCAAGATCACTTTTAGAAGCCACAGGAGAGGTGACCCCCCAGCATGCTGCTTCCCAGTCGTTTCCGGGATTACCTACAGCATGGTAATGCCTGGAATCAATCCGATGCAGCCGATGCCTGGGCAGGAAGTTGAGTGAGGTCTTTTTGACCCCAGATCACTTAATAAAGAGGTCCTGTCCTGCTTATTTTTATTACAAGGGATGTTTACATTCCTTGTAATAGGGATAAAAGTGATCAAATTAAAAATAAAATGAAAGACAGTGAAAAAATAAAAAAACAGTGAAATAAATAAGAATAAAAAAATTTAAATCGCCCCATCCCTTTGTGCTCGCGTACAGAAGCGAACGCATACGTAAGTCACGCCCACATATGAAAATGGTGTTCATACCACGCATGTGAGGTATTGCAGCGGTCGTTAGAGAGCAATAATTCTAGCGCAAGACCTCCTCTGTAATTCAAAACTGGTAACTTGTAAAGAATGAAAGTGTCGCCAATGGAGATTTTTACAGCAGAGCTCCAGTCTCCCCCTCCAAAAATGAAAAGTCAGCAGCTACAAATACAGTAGCTGCTGACTTTTAATATAAGGAGACTTACCTGTCCAGAGATCCCACAGTGTCGGCACCCCAGCCGATTATTTAATCGTCTCTCGGGTGCTGCCGCCATTCCTCATTAGGGAAGCTGGCAGTGAAGCTTTGGGGCTTCACAGCTGGATCCCTACTGCCCATTTGCGAACTACGCTGCGCTTTCTGAATGGCCTGGCAGCGGTGGAAGGAGGAAGGGGCCAAACTTCCAGGTGATCTTGCCATGGCGAGGTCTCGCAAAAGTGGGGGCGGGTACTTCCTACCAAAAACAGGTACCCGCTCCCCCTGAAAGGTGCCAAATGTGGCAGCGGAGGGGGGGGGGGGGACAAGTGTAGCTTCCCCTTTTGGGCGGAGCCATGTTTTAAGTACCGTAGTTTGTCGCCATTCCATGAGCGTGCATCATTTTAAAGCGTGACCTGTCAGGTATCTATAGACTTGGCATAACATCATATCTCACATTATACAAAACATTGGGGTAACTGTTGTGTTTTGTTTTTTTAATTGATTAAAGTGTAGTTTTTTCCCCAAAAAATAGCGTTGGAAATACAGTGTGACATAAAATATTACTACGATCGCCATTTTATTCTCTAGGGGTCTCTGCTAAAAATATATATCTAAAATGTTTGGGGGTTCTAAGTAATTTTCTTGCAGAAAATACTGATTTAAACTTGTAATCCAAAAGTTCCAGAAAAGGTCTGGCCAGCAAGTGATTAACGAGGAATAACTAAACGCAGGGAAAAGTGATGGGGGGTGGAATAAACGTTGATTGTATTCCCGGGTGACTTCTTCTCCTATGAGTGTGAATGACTCCCTATGGTGTACAGAGCACACAGTGTAGGGATGGATGGATGGATGGATGATGTAGGGATGGATGGATGGATGGATGATGTAGGGATGGATGGATGGATGGATGGATGATGTAGGGATGGATGGATGATGTAGGGATGGATGGATGGATGATGTAGGGATGGATGGATGGATGATGTAGGGAGCCCCTCTGATCTGATCCATGCCACGTCCTCATTCCTGGGAGAGCTCACAGGAGGAGGAGGGGGGGGGATCACAGAATGTTAACCCTCTATGAGCCGGAGAAGAATGGCAGGCCGAGCAGTGGTGCCCCCACCATGCACTGCGATCAGAGGATTGGCACCATTAGTGATCGGAGGAGATCACCCATGAGATCAGTAGCGGTGACCCTACATTGGGGTGTTAGTGGGTGGAGGGAACTCACCGATCCCCGGTACTTCTCCAGAGACACCAGCTTCCCCCTGATATTCACCACCTTGAAGGTGTAGAAGTCCCGATCCTTCTGCAGGGAGGGGGCCAGGAGGAGGAGGAGGAACAGTGCCGGGTACATGGCGGCTACGGTGTGCTAAGTACCGGCAGGGAGGAGGAGGAATGAACGGCCAGCGATCCCCCGCCGCTACTCATCAATGGAAGAGTCCTCCAACTTCTGAGCCAGAAAACTTTCATGACACGCCCATCCAAAGAGTAGGGGGCGTGGTTATAGACAGCTGGAACAACTGGAATTGAGCGAGGCGGAGCGACACGCCCACCACTATATAGAAGAGTCCCAGCGATGTTCCATTGGGGGCGTGGTTACAGCTGCTGTGCTGGAATAGTGACCCGCCCACCACTGTATGCCCAAAAGTGCAGAGGCTGGACACGCCCCGCCCTCGTGTTTTACCTAAAGAATTGGGGGCGTGGTTACAGACAAGGACAGCACTGGGATACAGCCAAGCGGAGAGGTTCTGCCACTATTGTATCCATAGAAGCAGTGCAAGGTCGTCTAAAGCACGAGGGGAACATGGCAAATTGCCACCCCCCCCCCAAAAAAAAATTGAGCATTAATGGTTAAGAAATCCATTTTGTGCTCCCGCCCCGCACAGGTCGGAGACGTGAAAACCCGTATGTCACCACCCGCCCAGTGATAAGGTCGTGTCGTCGACATTGGTGCGGGGGTTACCTTGTAGCGACCCTGAGAAGATATATCACCACCCGCACAGCGAGGCGGAGCGAGTTAAGGTCAACAAGGTCGACAGATATTGGTGCGGGGGATGAGAAACCTACCCGCACAGTACTTTCAAAAGACCGAGTCTTCAACCTCCTGAGAAGGTAACTACTCATCGCCGCCCCCTAGCGACCGGCAAGTAAGGAGGAGG
>BLSH010144705.1:124516-137511 GCA_018402905.1 Glandirana rugosa | reverse complement strand
GTGCCTGCGGGTCGGGCGAACTTGATTTCCGTCGGTGACCCGCGATCACCTACTACAGAGGCAGAACAGGGATCTGCCTATGTAAACAAGGCAGATCCCCCTTCTGCCAGAGAACATGACACAGATCTAATACTGTTCCCTGTAATTGGGAACAGTTAGATCTGTCATGTCCCTGCCAGCCCAGCCCTCACACAGTTAGAACACACACAGGGAACACACTTAACCCCTTAATCGCCCTCTAGTGTTTAAACCCTTCCCTGCCATTGACATTTATCAGTGCCTATTTTTAGCTCTGATCGCTGTATAAATGTCATTGGTCCTAAAAAAAAGTGTCCGATCTGTCCGCGGCAATGTCGCAGTTCCGATAAAAATCGCAGAGCGCCACAATTACCAGTAAAAAATATAAATAATAATAAAAAAAGCCATATTTGTGGGAAAGAAAGGACGTCAATTGTGTTTGGGTACAACGTCGCACGACCGCGCAATTAAGTGGTTAAATATAATATGGTAGTCATATATAAGGAGTAATACATATAGAGAGTTAAAATACATTGTAAAACTTTTTTTTTTTAACGATTTCTGTGGAATAAGGGTTCTCACTCTGTGTCTTAGGAAGTAACCAAAAAAGGATCACTAAGATAAATTGGCTTTAAGAAATGCTGAAATAATTTCTAAATACACATACTTTTAAACTGAAGTATTAGTTTCCAGTTTTAAAGAATTTGTTGAAACTGAAAATAGAATTTGGGTGAGCAATGGTGGGTTGAAATGTCTGCTGTTCACTGATTGAAATCTGCAAGATTTCCTCATGTTGGGTTGTAATCAGATTATTTGCTTAAAGTGTAACTAAACTGTATCTGAACACCACAAACTGCAAACACTATTGAATTAATTTTTAATACTCAAAGAAAATTGAGTACTGTCCGTGATACTTTTTTTGTTTGCACTAACATAACATTTTTCAGGACAAGCTTTCAGGGTATCTCCCCTTCTTCAAGGTCCAAGCAGTACTGATTCACAAAAGTTTTAGCAGAATGTTAAAAAAAAACTTTTGTGAATCAGTACTGCTTGGACCTTGAAGAAGGGGAGATACCCCGAAAGCTTTTCCTGAAAAATTGTCTGTTAGTGCAAACAAAAAAAGTATCACGGACAGTACTTAATTTTCTCTGTTGCAATTGCACTAATAAGGCTACAATCACCTCAAGTAATATTCAAAGCAAGCTCACTCATCCATTCATGTCTCTATGCTTTATTTTGTTGAGAAATCACTTCAAAAATCAACCGCCTAGCATCCCTGGCCAAGACCATCTCTTGAGTAAGGACAGATGATTCATGTAGCATTTAATTACTGGAATCCATCTGCCCTTAGCTCAGACATGCTGGTGGGAGGGTGTGCTAAGAAAGGTCCTCTAATACACCAGATGAAACTAAAAGAATGCCCATGAAGACTCCTAGGATGTATGGCAATATTTAAACTAGAAACTAGAAAGCAACTGAAGAAATGTAAAAAAAAAAAGTTTTAAACAAGTAAATTTAATATGCCTCCTTATCTATATACTAATACTAGCAACTTAAGAATTAAAAATAGTTAATGTTGATTGAGAGAGTTTAGTTCCGCTTTAACTACGTTTCATTTTTATTTCATTTCAGCTGGAAAATGAATGCCATTGGACTTGCAGTAGGGAATGCATTCTAAGAATGTGAATGGCAATGCTGCGAGTCAAAGTACATTGTTTGATGTTGTTTTAATATGTTTTCTTTTCCAGGTGTTATTGCTAATACACAAGTGCAGCAATGTCCGTATGAAAATACAGCAGGAGAACCACTGTAGTGGAATCACACCATTAAAAAGAAGGCAGCATTCACACGGATGACTAGCACCAGTGACAGTGGCAGGAATCTGCTGATTCCTGCTGCTCTTTCTGCCATCTGGGGGTGGTTAGCTGCAGCCGTTAAGCCCTGTACACTTCAATGACAGGTCACCAGTGGCTGCATCTATCCATGGCTGTGTGCCCAGCCAGCAATTATCTGCGGTGATCACTGCTGGACACACATAAAGTGCGCATAGGAAGAGACGCTACATATCCTTCACAGCACACTGGGTCCATCTTCTGGCAGATAAGAAGAATGCAGGATAGGGCACACCAGTGGCACTGATGACAGCATCATGTGCCTTGTCCAATATTGAATGTGCAGTCATATTAAATCCTTCTTCTCATTGGCCTCTTACTCCAACTCCTAGAAATTAGTAGACCCCCCCCCCCCCTCCTTTCAAGTATCTAGAACATATCTTACACCCCAGACTAAACGCTACCGTGCTGTATTGCAGCTTGTATGCTTAGGGGACAGGAACTACACTGGGCCCAAGCCAAGAGGTGGCTGGCCCCACCTAGGGTTGCCACCTCATCCCTTTAAAACCGAACACATATTAATTACACAGGTTCTGTGGCTGATTAAGGTGATAATTAAACTCACTTGGTGCCTTATCTGCATTAAATTATCCACAGAACAACCTGTGTAATTCATATGTGTGCAGGTTTAAGAGATGAGGTGGCAACCCTAGTCCCACCACATCTTCAACCAGGCAAGGTCATGTATGGCAACAGAACTAACCTGCTGGCTGCCCTTGGCCTGTGAAAATGTACATGTGTACCTTGCCTGGCACATGTTCTCCTTCTCCTCCCTCTTCACCTCCTCCTCTCTCTACTCCTTCTCCCCTTCCTCCTACACCTCTTCCTTCTCCTATGCAATAATTTTGTTTTTCCCCAGAAGGCCATCCCTGCCTAGGTCAAGCAAACACTGGCAGAGCCCCCCCCCCCCCCCCCCACCACCACCACCACCACCACCACTTCAAAGCACCTTGTCCCCATGTTGACAGGGACAAGGGTCTTGTAGATTATAGAAAACCTATTATCCTTAGTTACTCCATCTTGTTAGGGTAAATGTTGCTTTAAGAAATTTATGCTGACAAGGTTTTCTGTTCATCTCAGCAGGGCTTTGTTCCTCTGCATGCCACATTCCTTTCTCTGGCTGGTGTGTAGAGGAATGGATCTTGGGGGGGAGAACATTTTGTCCAGATAAAAAGTTGCTAGTAAAGTCTCTACATGAGAAAGCGGATGATTCTGCAGTTAGTGTACCCTTTGTATTTTGTAACAAAGGACACCTGGTTTTAGGAAAGATTAATAACTGCTATACAAGACAACTATTCTTTTTTCTTTAAGACACGTAATTACATATCCCCTCCCTTGTATGAATTATGTATTTCTTTGTCTAAAAGGGGTATAAAAACCCCCACCATGCCAGTAAAATTAGAGTCTGTTTTCACCTTGCTTGGTTTTTGCTTGTGATCATTGGGGTGAAGACTGGGGCTTGTGTGAAGACGGCTCTCCTTGGGCGTCCAAGCTTAAGACAGACTGACAGAGAGATGATAGCCGAGGGTTATCATAGCAGTTCCTAACAGGTCTCTTCCCCACAAACCTGGGCTGTGGTTGTGGGGATCTGTGGGTGGGGGCTTATCGGAGTCTGGTAGCCTCTTTTAAGAAGGGGGCCCTAGATCTCCCCACCATGTGAATGAATATGGGGTATATAGTGCCCCTGCCCATTCACCAAAAAAGTGTCAAAAAGTAATAAAAAACACAGAGACACTTTTCGACAATTCCTTTGATTCCATCAGTGTCCCCCGATGTAAATCCATTATCAATCATGCCGCCCGCCGCACCCTGAAAAAGAAAAAAAAAACTGTCTGCACTCATTGACAGTTCTTATATAGGTAAGGACGGGGCCATCTGGCAATGTCACCCCTGGAATTGTCAAACGGCGGAGGAGGCATTCGGCGGTCGGCCGTCAATGAGGGCAGAATGCTTTTTTATTCTTCTTTGGGTGCGGCGGGCGGCATGATTGATGATGGATTCACATGGGGGAACATTGTTTTTTATTTTATAATAAAGGGATTGTCAAAAACGGTCTCTGTGTTTTTATTACCTTATTGACAGAATGGCAATGGCAATGCCCCCCCCCCCCCCCGCCTCCAAAGCAGCCACCCCTCCATGTTGAGGGCATGTGGCCTGGTATGGTTCAGGAGGGGTTTGAAGATCTAAACCAGGGTTTCTCAACCTTTTCAACACAGATTAACCCTTGAAATAACAATCAGGTCTCAGGGAACCCCTGCTAAAAATGACTTTATCTACAACTCATGATACATTAGTGTGATGGTCAGTGTGAAGAATGCTCCTTATACTTGTGGCCATTGGGAAGAATTACCCCCTTACAGATAGATAAAAAATATCAATGGTGTCAGAGGGAACTTATCTGAGAGGCAGAGATTGCTCATAGCTCAAGGAACCCCTAGCAACCTCTGGGGGAACCCGAGGGTTCCATGGAACCCTGGTTGAGAAACCCTAATCTAAACCTTCATTTAAAAAAAAAATGCAAGTAGGAAGAATTTTATTGCAGAAAAGACATGCTATGTCTCAAAACTTACCTGCATGGTCACAATCTGCATACACAGCACAACATTCATTGTCGGCCCTATGCTGGTGTAATAACATGAATGATTCCCATGCGGAGCAGTAGGTGTCATGACATCCACTGGCCAATCAAGAGGTCATAAACCCAGCACCCAGAGTAAGCCCAGGGAGTGGATGTCAGCCGCCCAAGAAGCATTTAACAGTTGAATCACTGAACCGGAGGTGATTATTCTGCAAACTCAAATTCTGCTATAAGACGTAACAAAGGATGAAAAAGGGTAAAAACCCTGCCAAGATACACAGCATTTTGATACCTGTATGACATTTAGTAAGGGTCCACATCTACTTTAACAAACCTGCCAGTGCCTACAAGCCCTACACTAATTGTCTTGATGCATTTTTGTCAGCAGTACTCCCTGTGATTTCCCTATCAAAGCTAAAGCACACTGTCAATATGGCTGCTGTAACCTCACCTTTTATAATAAGGGGGCTGGCTTATCCAAAAGCCCCCTTATTGGCCCTTCTAAGCTGGGTGACCTCATTTGCATTATGACTACAATGGTAAAATTCTGCATTCGTTTGCCAGGGTCCAAGAACCTTGACCATGCCGCAAACCCGAACCTCATCCTTACTTTTCTACAGTCTTACAATTAATTATTTGATAAGAGAGCTTCTTTTACTTTAGTGAGAGAACATTATCTGCATTGTTTATAGTAAAATATTTTAGGTTTGCAGTCTGGTAAGATTATGATGAGTTTTATTACCTTATGTTGTGCTTGTTTAGGTGATTCACCATCTATTATTTACCGAAAACATGTTATTAAATAAAGCAGATGCACTAGAGGGCGCTGCGTCTCTTCAAGAACCCAGCACGGGAATATTATTGTTATTATTATACAGGATTTATATAGCGCCAACAGTTTACGTAGCGCTTTACAACTTGAGGGTAGACAGTACAACTACAATACAGTAGGAATCAGAGGGCCCTGCTCGTAACAGCTTACAATCTAAGAGGGAAGGTCAAGAAATACATAAGTTAATAACTGTGGGGGATGTGCTGATGGAGAAGATACATATACAGTTGTTAGGTTGGAACCAGATAGGCTTCTCTGAAGAGATGAGTTTTCAGGGATCGTCTGAAGGTGGACAAAGTAGGAGAAAGTCGGACAGATTGGGGTAGAGCATTCCAGAGGATGGGAGAGGCTCTGGAGAAGTCCTGGAGGTGACCATGGGATGAGGTGACAAGGGAGCTGGAGAGCAGGAGGTCTTGGGAGGAGCGAAGATATCAATTTGGTTGGTATTTTGAGACCAGGTTAGTGATGTAGCTGGGGGCCAGGTTGTAGATGGCTTTATAAGTTATTAATAGTATCTTGAATTTAATTTGTTGGATGAGTGGCAGCCAATGGAGGGATTGACATAGGGGTGTAGCAGATGCTGAGCGGTTATTAAGTAATTACAAATGTCTTTGTAATCACTGTATGTGCATAGTTAAAACGATACGAAAGGCTCTTTTTTTAAAAAATAACAAACATGTTATACTTCTAGGGTCCCTCGGTGGCGATCCTGGCTCCTCCTCTTCTCGAGTGACCCGCCAGGGAAGCACCTTCCCTGGGGTCACTCGTGTGGGCACACTCCCGTGTCCTGCTGCTGCGTCCATTGACACAGACAGCAGGACTCTGCCCTGCCTCCCGCATCACTGGATTTGATTGATAGCGGCGGGAGCCAATGGCTCCCCTGCTATCAATCTATCCAATGAGGACCGGAGCCCACAGCTGAGCTACTAGGCTCGTCCCCGACGCGGGAACAATCAGGCTCAGGTAAGTAAAAGGGGGGCTCTGGGGGGCAGCTGCAACAGAAAAGGTTTTTCACCTTAATGCATAGAATGCATTAAGGTGAAAAACCGTGAGGGTTTACAATCCCTTTAATTCTTACATTGCTCTAAATCAGATTTTTTTTTTACCTTGCAAAGACCTTTACATTTAGCGACTTTTACCTTTTATGTTCACTATATTAACAAGTCAGTGATCAAAATAATTGTAATCATTAAGTGGAATCATAAGGTTCTCACACATGTGGTATCCCCATCCTCGGGAGGGGTAGTAGAATGTGTTTTGGGGTATAATTCTATGTATGCCCATGATCAGGGTTCCCCTGATGACGTCAATTCTGACGAAACAATCGCCGGGACAGTCACGCGCACACGCTGCTGCGCATGCATGATCGCTGTTTTAAAACCCGGAAGGGATTTTAGTTGTTTGGATTTTGATATGTTCACAGTTGGAACTCTGCAAGTAATGTAAGTGCACTATCTTTTATTAAACTGGATGTTGAGATGGTATCACACTATGTGGAGTCTTATGCACTCTGATACTGAGGTCCTCTAATATCCTATCCTGCTCTGATGTGAACCTCCCAGCGTACACCATTCACGGACACAGGAGAAGAATTCCTGGATTTCCTTCACAGTGGATCAGAGATCCAACCAAATGCTGTGTGACCTTCCTGAGTAAGGAAGGGGGGGGGGGGGGGGGGGTCACTGGCTTTCTGGTAAGCCTCCATTTCTGTTGTGGTAATGGGTGTCACACCATCTGGTGTATGAGTATAATTTCCAACACATTCCTCTCTGTGGAATCCAGTCTTATATGAACTTTTTGTTTGCACGAAAGCACTTTTATGTCACATGTGATGTAATGCACATTCATAGGTGTGCGCAGCCTATTGCATTAGGGTGTGCACCACAAAAGCGCAAACATGAGTGTGTTTGTGTGTATATGTCCGAAGGGCAGAGGACGGTGTCAGTAGTTTATTTTTATTTTATTCATTTTTTTTATAATGTTGTTTTTTTTATTTTTTCTGACAATATTATATTTTTTTATTTTTTTTTACTATTTTTTAGGAGCCCTGCTGGGGTGCTTTGGTGAAATATCAGGGGTCCAAACAGACCCCTGATGTTTCACTTTTGAGGAGATATCCCTTTCTCTGCAGCCAGCCAGCAGGGGGAATCTGCACAGTACAAGGTGATTAGGGTGTGCCCAGGCACACCTGCCAGCCTATGTGTGCACGCCTATGTGTACATTAATTTTTAGACTTTATTAACAGTTTCATATATGGACTATACACTATTGTTTGCACAGCTTTCACATATTTTGATATTTGCTATGTGATTGAATTATACACATAATTTGTGTTTTGTGTTATATGCATGAATTGCACTTTACTTAATTAGCACTGCACTTTATTTATATACAGCCATGATGTGTATGGAAAATATCAATAAAATGACAACTTTGTGGAAAAAAATAAAAATTTTTTTATTTTCTTTCTTCATTTTCCAAAAACTTCAGGCAAAACTTTAATTTTCAAAAGAGTCAACATGCTGCTAGCTTGTTACAATGTTTCCAAAAAAAAGATTTCCAAAATGTTGTTATCTGCAGATGTTTCTACCATCTTGGCACTTCAGGGCCTTTGAAAAAAATGATAGGTAATTAGAAAATCAGATGCATAATTTTAATGCTCCTTGAAAGCCTAAAGATGCTTCTTTTGGGCCCCACTATGCTGCTAGTCAGTGAGAAGTTTCACACATGGTATCCCCATACTTAGGAGGAGAAGCCAAATGTGCTTTGGGGTGTAATTGTAAAAATGGCTGTACTGGGTATGAGAAATAGCTTTGTAAAAAAATATATATATATATTTAATTTACTTTCTTAATTTTCTCAAACATTTTGCCAAAAAATTAGATCTTCGAATGGCATCCTTTCATGTTTCTTTCCTGAGAAATTCCTTCAAATCTAAAGTCTAAAAAGAGATTGCAGTTTGCTCTCATCCAAGGCCTCGCTTGGTAGCCATCAACCACATTACTGCTCTTTGAACAAGCTTGCTATTGTCCTTGGATGAATGACTGTGTTCTGTTGATGTTCCACGAAATTCATAACCAATAAAAAATTCCTGGAAAATGAGCATTAAAAAAATAAATTAGATCTTCAAAACTTATGTGAAATGTTTTTTAATACAATAGAACTGTTTATTTTAGTGGATCACCATCATTACTAGTATAAAATAAATAAATAAATAAATAAATAAATAAAAATTCCAGTATATATATATATATATATATATATATATATGTCACTGAGGGAGGATATAATCTCATATAATTATGAAATGGGACCGCAGTTGTAGAGGAGGAATAAAATAATGCTTCTAGACATATGCAGTTTATTCCTCCTCTACAACTGCGGTCCCATTTCATAATAAACTTTTTGGTGTCCCCCTTGCCCACTTTGAGATTATATCCTCCCTCGGTGACAGAAGCACTAACTCTAACAATGCATAAATGAAATTTTAATCCCATTAGTGGATCATATATATTACATAGATGACGTCACTGTGCCTTTTAGGAATTTACGCCTTGCAAATTCATTATAGTTTAAAAATATCAGCCCCGACTACCTCTTTTACAAACTGGACCTACTATCTCTGGGAAAACAATGCTTCTAGATATATGCAGCTTATTTCTCCACCACAATCGCAGTCTTATTTCAGAATAAACATTTTGGTGTCCCCCTTGCCCACTTTGAGATTATATCCTCCCTCGGTGACACCAGCACTAACTCCAACTATGCATATATGCAATTTTAATCCCATTAGCAGATTATATATACTACATATATGGCCTCGGCATGCCTTTTAGGAAGTTACTCCTTGCGATTTCATCATAGTTTAATAATACCAGCCCCTACCACTTTTATTAAAAACCGGACTCATTATCTCTGGGAAAATGGCTACCGGCTTGCTCACATCTCCATGAAAATGGCAGACGGTTCCTATCTATCTGATGATCTTTGAGCAAATGGGCATTGATATAGTATCAATAAAAGTCCACAACAAAATGGCCACCATGTAATATACATACACAAGCCTATTTAAGGACAAGAGGTATGCTAGTACACATCCCCTGATGAAGTCATGTTCTGTGACGATACGCGTCGGGATTGAACCACTAGCATACTGGAAGTGATGCAGTAGGACGAGCTCGGAGCTGAGTGGGAAGAAGGAACAGCCATTTTAGGTATAAATCAAATATATATTTGATATAAAGTACATTGGTGATAAAGCAGATGATGTTACATCTTGTCTTTCCTTTCTATGTGAGAATGCCAGTTTAACTCTAGTTTTACACCCCGTAATTTGCAAGATTGTTATCTCAGCTGTGAAAAACCTGTTCAAGCAACATGCCTGATAGGGATGACCACCTACATAGCAAAGACAAATGGACTTCAAAGAGTTTAGCTAGCTGAGTGCCACCCCCTTTCAGAATGTATAAATTGTATTGCAATTGTAGCCAAAGCAGAACAATTCTTTGAGACCATTTGCCATGTTCTTCATTGTTCTCCCTGACTGTGGCTAGCTACAGTCTTGTATAATAAATATGTTTATTTTTCAATATGGCTTCAGCAGTCAAAATGTTACTGAAACCTAAGAGCATGAGGTTTCCCCTACAGAGCTCGTGGAGTTTTGCACTGTTTTTCATTTTTAAATGTGAGTGTATACTATTGAGATCTTAATAGTGTTTTTATTATAAACGATATCACACTATTTTGGGCATTCCCTTCCTTCCCCTTTCACCATCCATTGGAGCGTTATTTGAGGAGTGTGTAGGATACAGCCACCTTCCATCAAAGATTCATATCCAGATGACCACCATTCACCACTAGACATTGCTGGAGACGGAGGAGCAGCTAGGAGCGACCAGGCGAAGTTGCTTGCGGGTCTGTGTACCCACACATTCTGTTACCCCACAGCACTAAGGTGAGAGGCCACCCTGCACATAGGTGTTTGCACTGTGGAAGAAGTGACACCTCTGTTGTTTTTACCCATATGGAATAGCATTGGAAGATTCCTTTTCATTTTCCTGTGTTGCTTATGTTGACTGCACCAGAGTTTCTCAAAATGGAGTTTTATTAAATAAGCACATAGTCTGTTTACCCACACAGACTAACATAAGGAACTTTTTATTTATTTTTTTTTGTGTTGTTTATGCTGGGACTGCACCAGTTTCTCAAAATGGGGTTTTATTAATTAAGCACATAGTTTGTTTATCCATGTATGCACGCTCACTGATGTGAGGCTTTATTTTTGTTATAGTCCACTGGACCTTTTCTTATTAGCAGCGAATTAGCACTTTCTGACTTTGTGTGGACACTGTGGCCCTGATTTACTATACCTCCCAAATCTACTCCAGCAGTGTCTTAAAATAACTCCCAGTTAAAGGCACTTACAACTTCAGCTCTCACCCACTCGAGTAAAATAGCACACATGCGAGCTCTATTTGCCTGTGAAGATGCCTCTCAGGTTTTGTGTTGATGTTGGCTGGGATTGAACTTGCAGTTGTATGCAAGTTCATTGCCCTAAAAAAAAACAAAAAAACATTACCACCCCTCTCTCTAATTGTAACAGCCTTAGCCCCAGGGCACATGTCTGAATAGAAAAAAAAGTTTCTAATTTTTTTTTTTCAGCAGCAGTGGTTTTAATAATGGTTAAAGTGAAAAAAAAATATATTCCTTTAACCACTTCAGCCCCGGAAGGAATTCACGCTTTAGGACCTGAGCACTTTTTGCGATTTGGCACTGCGTTGCTTTAACTGACAATTGCGTGGTAGTGCGACGTTGTTCCTCAACCAAAATTTGCGTCCTTTTTTACCCACAAATAGCGCTTTCTTTTGGTGATATTTGCTCTCCTCTGTGTCATTTGTGATCGCCGCTCTAAATATAAATAAAAAAAAGAGCGTCAATTTTTCAAAATAACCAGTTTTTCTTCGTTTTTGATAAAATACAAATCCAATTGTAAAAAAATAAAAATCTGTTTATTTACTTATTTTTGGCCGATTTTTATTCTTCCTCCTATCTTTGTTAAATAAAAAATTGCAATCGGCGTTTATTGTTTTGTTTGCGCAAAAGTTGCTGTGTTTAGGGATAATGCAAATTAATTACTGGAGTTGCATTTTTTACATTTTTTACTAGTAATGGCAGTGATCTGCGATTTTTAGCAGCACTGCAATATTGCGGCAGACATGTTGGACCATTTAGACATTTTTTTTGACCATTGGCATTTATACAGCGATCAGTGCTATAAAAATGCACTGCTTACTGTAGAAATGCCATTGGCAGTGAAGGGGTTAACCTGGAGAGGGTTAACCGTGTTCCCTATGGGGAGTTCTAACTGTATGGGGGCTGGGCTGCCAGGGGGAGGGAAGTGATCATGGCTTCCATATACAGGAAGCCTGTGATCACCGCCCTTCCCCCTCTGTCCGAACGGAGATCCATGTTTACATACACCGACCTCTGTTCTTTCACTGCAGAGGGGCAATCGCGGGTAGCCAGCGGCGATCGAGTCTGCCCTACCCACTCCCTGCCCCCCCCGGAACACAGTGAGCATGCAAGCATGCCTCTGGCAGCACGCGCGCTCACAATGTTAGTCATCACCGCTGCCGTCAGGTGTGGGCGGTCTGCGATAACGAACCACTTTGCCGCAGTCACGCTGCCGCGGGGGGGCAGTAAGTGCTTAAATATTGTGCTTGATGGTACCCCTTAGTATGGATCTCTGTGATGTGAACAGTGGCACCGCAAAATTACATTTGTAAAGGAAAAATTGTCATTTAAAAACGGTCGTGGCTGGAATGCATCGCTGGTTCCCTGCAATATAGATAAAGATCACTGAAAAAGCATTGTGTTAGGGGTCCCACCCAGTCCATACCAGGCCCTTTGGGTCTGGTATGGATTTTAAGGGGAACCCCACACCAAATTGATAATAAAAAATTGTGTTGGCCCCCCCCAAAATCCAAACCAGACCCTTATGCGAGCACGCAGCCCTGGCATGGCGGGGGGTTGGGGACGAGTGAGTGTGACCCCTCCGAACCTTATCAGGCCACATGCCCTCAACAGGAGGGTGCTTTGGGGTCTGGTTTGCATTGTGGGGGACCCCAACGCCATTTTTCCCAAAATTTGGCATGGCATTCCCCTTAAAATACATACCAGACCTGAAGGGCCTGGTACGAACTTTGCGGGGGATCCCTACTCAACATTTCTGTTTAATTTTGGCGTGGAGTTCTTTTATCTATGCCAGACCCTTATACGAGTGTGCATGCACTGTGTATAGTCTACACACTGGTGTAGTGGTTAGCACTTTCGCCTGGGAGCAAATAGGTCACTGGTTCAAATCCCAACTACAACACTACCTACCTGGAATTTGAATGCTCTCCCTGTGTCTGTGTGGGATGTCCCTCTCGTAAGTTTAAGGTCCATCCATCACAACATCAACCCTAAACTTGGTCACTGGATAAACGAGGGTCCGCTTTCACGATTGGTGATGTGGTCACACATCTGATATGTGTCACGTACGTGTGAGCATATTCCCAGACCGTATCTATTTTCTTGAGGTGCGGTTTTAATTTGTCTTTACAACTCATCCCTAGGGGGCGTTTCAAGCATGGTCCGGGAAGTCCAGACCATACATAAAATTCCCCTTACGGTA
>BLSH010144705.1:98866-118572 GCA_018402905.1 Glandirana rugosa | reverse complement strand
ACTGTCCACTACACTGCCCACTACACTACACTCCACTACCTACAGTATTCCTACACTGACCACTACACATCGTGACTCTCTAGCTGCTCTTCTAGACTTCTACTCTCTCTCTGGCTGGCTGCTCCCTCTCCCCAGGCCGTGTCCATCCCCCAGGGGCCAGCAACATGACTCACGAGGGAGTCTGACTTACCTTCTTTATTTGTCCTCCATCTGTCCGGATGAGAGGAGGAAGAGGAGAAGAAGACAGCGGCGGCTCACAATTGCCATTTCCATTTCCTGTGTCCCCGCGCTCTGGCCGCCATGTTCAGTCTCAGGCGTCCTGTGATTGAGCGAATGGGATCATGTGTGAAGGCGGGACTCCAGGAGCAACCGTGATCGCGGACAGGCCAGCTCCGCCGCCGCACATGACCCCATTCACCCAATTACAGGGCACAGGAGACTGAACATGGCGGCCAGAGTGCGGGGACACAGGAAATGAAAAAATGAGGAGGAAGCCAGTAGTGACACATACTGGCACGGAATTGCGCCCCCCTAAATGTTGCGCCCGGTGCCACGGCCCCCTTCGCACCCCCCACGCTACGCCACTGCATACCAATACTATTTGCTGTGTTAACCCTTGGCTATGTTCATCGTATAAGTCCAGGACAAAATTCTAAAGCCTGGTACACACGGTTCGACGGTCATATACAACAAGCCGTACAAACGACCGTTGTATGTGAAATCGATCGTTAGTACGTGCGATTAGAACAGCCTACGTACAACAGGAGTTGTATGAGCAGACTACAAAACTTGATAGTACCAACAAGCGGTTGTACGACCGTTGTATTGTGTGTGCAGAGAAGTTGGTCCAACAAGTTGTATTGTGCAAAACACGCATGCTCAGAAGTCAGGAATGGCCGGACGCTAATTACATGCACCTGAACGTTCTCTTTATATGTTCATAACACATCACTATGTTTGGCTTGGTCGTATGTTGATTGTACGATCGTTTAGTGCATGTCAGTATGCAAGTTACATTATCCAACATGCGATTTGGTCCGTTTGGTCGTACGACCATCGGACCGTGTGTACGAGGCTTAAAGCCCCGTACACATGGTACAACGGTTGTACAACCAAACGTCCAACTTTGGGCCAAGTTGGATGTTCGCTATTGTGTCTCACGTACTGACATGCACTAAGCGATCGTACAACCAAGCCTAACGTAGTGACGTGTTACGAGCATATAACGAGGAAGTTCAGGTAAATGTGATTTGTGAATTAGGAATGTAGGTTTCCCAGAACGGACACTTCTGAGTGCTCCTGACTTCTGAGCATGCCTGTTTTGCACGTACAACTTTGTTGGATCAACTTCTCTGTACTCACGGTACAACGGTCATACAACCGCTTGTTGTACAACCAAAGTTTTCTACTCTGCTCATCCAACTTCTGTTGTACAACCGTTGTATGATGGCTGTTCTAATCACGCGTACTAAAGCCTCGTACACGCGGTTCGACGGTCGTACAACCGAACGGACCACATCGCATGTTGGATAATGTAACTTGCATACTGACATGCACTAAACGATCGTACAACCAACATACGACCAAGCCAAACGTAGTGACGTGTAATGAACTTATAAAGAGAAAGTTCAGGAGCGTGTAATTAGTGTCCGGCCATTCCTGACTTCTGAGCATGCGTGTTTTGCAGAGTACAACTTGTTGGACCAACTTCTCTGTACACACGATACAACGGTCGTACGACCGCTTGTTGGTACTACCAAGTTTTCTAGTCTGCTCATACAACTCCTGTTGTACAACCGTCATACATAGGCTGTTCTAATCGCGCATACTTACGATCGATTTCGCATACAGCAGTCGTTCGTACGACTTGTATACGACCATTCAACCGTGTGCATGAGGCTTTACAGTCAGATGATCGTACAACAAGCTGGTTGTACAACCATTGTACTGTGTGTACGGGGCTTAAGTCAGTGTTTATCAACCCTGTCCTCAAGTACCACCAACAGGTCATGTTTTCAGGCTTTCTATTATTTTGCACTAGTGATTTGATCAGTTTCACTGCCTTGGTAATTATCACAGCTGTTTCATCTGAGGGAAATCCTGAAAGCATGACCTGTTGGGATGCCTTGAGGACTGGAGTTGAGAAACACTTGATGCAACCAACAGTTTTCTAACCAGATGAACCTGTGCAGTGTAAACCCTACAATTTGAAATGTCCAAGTCCCTGGCTGCACTGAGCTTCCAATTTAAAGTCCCAAAATAACTTGCTTACATTACAGACTATTTGGACAAGAGACTAATAAAATGCCAGCCTGTCTTTGGATTGTGGTGAGAAACCCAACCAGGGGTTTATTATAAACTTCAACACAAGCATTAGCTTATCCGGGATGTGAACCAGCAACCTTTTGGGTGCCAGGTGGTTTTGCTAGCCACTGAGCTATTGAGCAGTGAGCACATGTGTTGTCTGTCGCTGTGGTGTGAACAGCCCTAAGTCCATAGCCATGCTCAGTATCACAAGTAATATACAATAGATTGTCCTAAGTAGTGGGAAATGTGCCTTTACGCACACATGAACTATAACGGCAGCCCAGAGTTCAGTATAGAGTTGGGCCACCATTTGCAGCTATAACAGCTTCAACTCTTCTGGGAAGGATGCCCATAAGGTTTAGGAGTGTCTATGGGAATGTTTGTTCATTTTTCCAGAAGTGCATTTGTGAGGTCAGGCACTAATGTTGGATGAGAAGGCCTGGCTTGCAGTCTCTGCTCTAATTCAGCCAAAAGGTGTTCTATCAGGTTGAGGTCAGGACTCTGTGCAGGCCAGACATGTTCCTCCATACCAACCTCCCTCGTCCATGTCTTTATGGACCTTATTTGTGCACTGGTGTGCAGTCATGTTGGAACAGGAAGGGGCCATCCCCAAACTGTTCCCACAAAGTTGGGTGCATGAAATTGCCCAAAATGTCTTTCTGATGCCTTAAGAGCTCCCTTCACTGGAACTAAGGGGCCAAACCAACCCCTGAAAAACAACCCCACATCATAATCCCCCCTCCACCAAATGATTTTTACCAGTGCACAAAGCAAGATCCATAAAGACATGGATGTGTGAGTTTGGGGTGAAGGAACTTGACTGGCCTGCACCTCAACCAGATAGGACACCTTTTGGCTGAATTAGAGCGGATATTGTGAGCTAGGCCTTCTCACCCAACATCAGTGCCTGACTTCATAAATGCACTGCTGGAAGAGTGACCAAATACTCCCATAGACAAACATCCTAAACCTTACGGACAGCCTTCCCAGAAGAGTTGAAGATGTTATGGCTGCAAAGGGTGGGCCAACTCAATATTGAACCCTACGGACTAATACTGGGATGCCATTAAAGTTCATGTGTGTGTAAAGGCAGGCGTCCCAATTGCCTAGCTTGTATATCTGGCAAGATTTGCAATGGTGTTGGAACCCTCCTACACATAAATACTACATTTAGACATAATTTAGGTAAGGCCCTGAGTCATGATAACAACATAGAGAGCACAAACAACATCTCTACATAAAGCAACGTGCTTGGGAATCGAACTCAGGACCTCTCCAATGGTTGGCAGAGTTGTTACCTTTTAAACCACAGAGCTTACACACAGCAAGTTCTCCTACACATAAATACACAGATACTGCATGTCTAGGAATATATAGGACTTACATTAGTCAGGAGTAAATCTTCTAAATGTAATCTGAGATTTTTGGTGGTTCTTGCTGCGTGAGCATAGAATATAGTAATTATTATATAATAAAAAAAATAGTTATATTAAAGTTATGCTCAGATTTTTGGTAATGACATTTTTATTTCTGATGTTGGTACACATATCACATTTTTGGGGCTCAAATTAGGATCATTTGAACAGAATAAAAATAAAAATGGCACTAATTTTAAATTTCCATAAGCAATGGTATTGTTTGTGGTTTGTAAAGACATCTGTGTGAGTTTAGGGAAATATTTTTGTGACATGGACAGCAGCAAAGTGAAATTGACCAAGAAAAAAAATATATATTTACAAAACATGAAGATATTTCACATTATAGCATTACTAAAAACAAAATAGATTCTCAAATGTGCAACATTGTTGCCAGGAGAATTTCTTTGAGAGAGAGATACATTTATTTTCAACATGGAATGGATTTATTTGATAAAGTAACAATTGTACCATTAGAATGAATGGCAGAAACTTACACTTGGCAAAATAACTCTCCTCTTCACAGTGTTATTTTACACTTCACACAGTGTAAAATAACTCTCATTTTGGTATTTACTAACTACTCAAGGAATTACTCCATGAGAGTTATTTTGAGAGTTGTTTTGTGTCTGAGCATGCTCAGTTGTGCTCAGCTGTGTTCTGTACCTTGGAGTAAAGAGCCGGGGTATTTGTCTCTTCTCAGATTTTTTAAGATATTTCAGTGTAGAAATCACTTTTTCACACAGTTTAAAAGCAGATTACCTTTAAACAATATACTGCATATTTTAGCGCAATTTAGGGGATCAGATTATGCTCCAAACATTATTTCTATTTGCACAACTCCAGGTCTGGGCTGGAGTAAGGAGTTGGGAGTTATCTGTGACCTTGGAGCTTTAGTGAATTCCATTTTGGCCGTTATTTACCGCCCAGCGCTATTGTGAATACCGTTTTAGCGCTATTTTGCGGCAATTTTGCCGCTATTTTGCGGGAGCGCTATAGTAAATGACCCCCTGTATGTCTTTGGGAAATAGACATATGAGTGCTGCCAGCATTGCTTCAGAGATTGAAGGGGTGGGGGGTCAGCCTGTCAGTGCTCAGACCATACGCCACACACTGCATCAAATTGGTCTGCATGGCTGATGTCCCAAAAGGCAAGCAGACTAAGGACATGGATTACTGGAACCATGTCCTTTGGTCTGATGAGACCAAGATAAACTTATTTGGTTCAGATGGTGTCAAGCGTGTGTGGCCGGCAACCAGGTGAGGAGTACAAAGACAAATGTGTCTTGCCTACAGTCAAGCACGGTGGTGGGAGTGTCATGGTCTGGGGCTGCATGAGTGCTGCTGGCACTGGGAAGCTACAGTTCATTGAGGGAACCATGAATGCCAACATGTACTGTGACATACTGAAGCAGAGCATGATCCCCTCCCTTTTGTGACTGGGCCGCAGGGCAGTATTCCAACATAACGACCCCAAACACACCTCCAAGACGACCACTGCCTTGCTAAAGAAGCTGAGGGTAAAGGTGATGGACTGGCCAAGCATGTCTCCAGACCTAAACCCTATTGAGCATCTGTGGGGCATCCTCAAATGGAAGGTGGAGGAGCGCAAGTGAGTACACCCCTCACATTTTTGTAAATATTTTATTCTATTTTTTCATGTGACAACAATGAAGAAATGGCACTTTGCTGCAATGTAAAGTAGTGAGTGTACAGCTTGTATAACAGTGTAAATTTGCTGTCCCCTCAAAATAACTCAACACACAGCCATTAATGTCTAAACCGCTGACAACAAATGTGAGTACACCCCTAAGTGAAAAAGTCTAAATTGGGCCCAAACTGTCAATATTTTGTGTGGTCACCATTATTTTCTAGCACTGCCTTAACCCTCTTGGGCATGGAGTTCACCGGAGCTTCACAGGTTGCCACTGGAGTCCTCTTCCACTCCTCCATGACGACATCACGGAGCTGGTGGATGTTAGAGACCTTGCATTCCTCCACCTTCCATTTGAGGATGCCCCACAGATGCTCAATAGGGTTTAGGTCTGGAGACATGCTTGGCCAGCACATCACCTTTACCCTCAGCTTCTATAGCAAGGCAGTGGTCGTCTTGGAGGTGTGTTTGGGGTCATTATCATGTTGGAATATTGCCCTGCGGCCCAGTCTCCAAAGGGAGGGGATCATGCTCTGTTTCAGTATGTCACAGTACATGTTGGCATTCATGGTTCCCTCAGTGAACTGTAGCTCCCCAGTGCCGACAGCACTCATGCAGCCCCAAACCAAGACACTCCCACCACCATGCTTGACTGTAGGCAAGACACAATTGCCTCACCCGATTGCCACCACACATGCTTGACACTATCTGAACCAAATAAGTTTATCTTGGTCTCATCAGAGCACAGGACATGGTTCCAGTAATCCATGTCCTTAGTCTGCTTGTCTTCAGCAAACTGTTTGCGGGCTTTCTTGTGCATCACCTTTAGAAGAGGCTTCCTTCTGGGACGACAGCTATGCAGAGCAATTTGAGGCAGTGTGGGGCGTATGGTCTGAGCACTGACAGGCTGACCCTCCCCACCCTTTCAACCTCTGCAGCAATACTGGCAGCACTCATACGTCTATTTCCCAAAGACAACCTCTGGATATGACGCTGAGCACGTGCATTCGATTTCTTTGATCGACCATGGTGAGGCCTGTTCTGAGTGGAACCTGTCCTGTTAAACTACTGTATGGTCTTGGCCACCGTGCTGCAGCTCAGTTTCAGGGTCTTGGCAATCTTCTTTTAGCCTAGGCCATCTTTATGTAGAGCAACAATTTTTCTTCAGATCCTCAGAGAGTTCTTTGCCATGAGGTGCCATGTTGAACTTCCAGTGACCAGTATGAGAGAATGAGAGTGATAACACCAATTTTAACGCACCTACTCCCATTCACACCTGAGACCTTGTAACACTAACGATTCACATGACACCGGGGAGGGAAAATGGCTAATTGTCACAAGAAAAGATAGAATAAAATATTTACAAAAATGTGAGGGGTGTACTCACTTTTGTGAAATACTGTAGGCCTCATGCACACAGGACGTTTTTGGGCATTTTTACTGCAGCTGTTTTTGGCTTCAGGTGTTTTTTCCTACAGTTAATAAATGCTCCACCATGTTAACCTATGTGTTCATGCACACACAGGCTGTTATCAACTGTTTTTGCCTGAGACATTTTTTGGCTTTAAAAACCCCCAAGACTAGTGGGTTCTGAGTGGAGTTTTTCAGCTGTAAAAACGCTCAAATGCCCAAAAACGTAGATAACGCTCAAAAACCCAGCTCACCAGTGTATCTTTAACGTTTTTGATCTTACTGAAAAAAAAACGCCCAAAAACGCTAATGCTCAAAAACGCCAAAAAATGCTGAAAAACGCTACTGCGTTTTTATAACTTTTTTAACGTTCTGTGTGCATGAGGCCTAAATGTTATTATTCAGTTATATTATGTAGATTTAAGAAAGAATCCAGGCCTTTCTTAACCACGCCGCTTCAGCGTGACGGCGTTAAAGTGGCTCGTTATCGCGAACCGCCGTCACCTGACAGTGTATATGGAAGCCGTGATCACTCCCCTCCCCCTGCCAGCCCAGCCCCCATACAGTTAGAACACACTGAGGGAACACAGTTAACCCTTAGAGCGCCCCCTCCAGGTTAACTTCTTCACTGCCAATGGCATTTACACAGTAATCAGTGCATTTTGATAGCACTGATCGCTGTATAAATGCCAATGGTCCCAAAAAAGTGTCAAAATGGTCCACCATTCCCGCCGCAATATCGCAGTACCGCTAAAAATCACAGATCGCCGCCATTACTAGTAAAAAATGAAAACCCCAGAAATTAATTCTCATCATTCTTAAACGTGGCAACTTTTACGCAAACCAATGAATAAACGCAGATTGCTATTTTTTTTAACCAAAAATATGAGGAAGAAAATAAATCGGCCAAAACCAATGAAAAAAAATGTTTTTTTATTATTTTTTTTTTTGGATTTGTATTTTAGCAAAAAGTAAGAAAAATAGTTTTTTTTGCAAAATTGTCGCTCTTCTTTTGTTTATAGCGGTGATCAAAAGTGACGCAGAGGTGATCAAATACCACCAAAAGAAAGCGCTATTTGTGGGGAAAAAAGGACGCAAATTTTGTTTGGGTACAATGACGCACGACCGCGCAATTGTCAGTTAAAGCAACGCAGTGCTGAATCCCAAAAAGTGCTCTGGTCCTAAAGTGTGAAATCCTTCCGGGCTGAAGTGGTTAAAGCAATCTACTGAGCTGGACAGAACCACCTCTGGAGGGAGTCTAGTCCACATTTTCACAGCTCTTACTGTGAAGAAACCTTTCCATATTTGGAGATGAAATTGCTTCTCCTCTAGGCATAAAGAGTGCCCTCTTGTCCTCTGTTTTGCCCTTAAAGGGGACCTTTAGTCAGTTTTTCAACGTTTCATCTATTAAATCTTCTCCCTTTGCTGTTTTAACTTTGGATAGTAAAACATTTTTTCTGCCAGTAAATACCTTATACAGTCCACTTCCTGTTTCTTGTCTGGTCATTAGCCTTGCCTTATAACATCATGCACAGCTCTCTCTCTCTCACTCTTGTGAGAGTTTGCCAGGAAGGGGTGGGGGGGGGGGTTGTCATAAGAGGGCCAATGAAAGCTGCAGGGCTGCAGAGCTGGAGGTGTGCTTCTGTGTGTCTGTGTAAACCCAGGAAGTGAACAGGCTTAGTGGAGGGAGATTTCTGCTGCATATTTGTCAAGTACAGAATCACAGTATATATAAAATAATATGTAAAGTGGCTGGAGGGAAGATTCAGAATGGCAAAGATGTTTTTATTACAAATTATGTGAGCAGACTGCAGTTCCTCTTTAAAGTGAATAACTCAACACCAAATTCACTATATGAACCACTTATGTGTTTGTACATGTTGATTATTGTATTCCTGATTCTCCTCCTGGCCAATCAGGAAGCGGGTCCTGAGACCCGATTGGCCAGAGAGTCTTAGTACTCATCATACAACTGTTGTAATTGGCTGTCACAGTCACATGACCGGGAGCCTGTCCAATTGCAGCCAGTGACCAGAAGCTTTCAGTTTAAAATGGGCTGTACTGGAGTAGAAAAATGTAAATGCTTATCTCTCCTGCCGGCCATGCCGCTGTACATGCTTTGGTCAAGAAGAATCGCCAACTGAAGTCTGTCAAAAGGTCAACATTTCCAACTTAATGTTATGCAGAACTCTTGGATAGACACAGTCATAGAGACACAAGGCACTCCTTTGTTATAACTGGGACAGTTGTCGAAAAGTATGGAGTATCATTATATGAGTAGTGAAAGAAGTATAGAAATCACAAAGGACAAGCAATAATGGCCCCCGAGGACCTTACATTATCATGTGATACCCACATGAGTCAGTGTGGCCAGGATTAGTATCATATTCCCAGAGATCTCTGTGTATTGTCCATACAACAAAGCTAATCAAGCCATCTATCTAATAGGTTGACATGTCGCGTGTTGACCTAGTCTGGCCGTACATAACCACATAAAAAAGCAGGTAGAGAATATCTGAGGACAGAAAAAAGCACCTCACCATCAATTGTTCTTGGTAAAAGAATCTGTCTGTGGCCATCCCAATGCTGGACACACATACAGTGCCTTGAAAAAGTATTCACACCCCTTCAAATTTTCCACATTTTGTCCTGTTACAACTAAAAACGTAAATATATTTTATTGGGATTTTATGTCATAGACCAACACAAAGTGGCACATAATTGTGAAGTGGAAGGAAAATGATAAATGCTTTTCAAATTTTTCTACGAATAAATATCTGAAAAGTGTGGCGCGCATTTGTAGTCAGCCTTCTTTACTCTGATACCCCTAATTAAAATCTAGTGGAACCAGTGGGGTACCAACAGGGGGACGAGGGGTGCGGTACGCCCCGCATGCCACACATTGGGGGGGGGGTCAGCAGGGCCACTGGATCCGCACCGGGCGGATCTGTCATCTCGGCAGGAAGCCCGGAGGTAGAGCGGGCGGGGACTCCAAAATACTGTCCACCAATAAACTAATCTCCCGCTGTGTAGCTGTTTAGAAAAAACACTTCTCCGGCCTCAACAATGCCCATCAATGCAGCCTCACCAATGCCCATCAATGCAGCCTGATCAATACCCATCTGCTGCCTCACCAGTGCCCATCAGCTCAGCCTAAAAGCAAAATGCTATGTGTGGTGGAAAACTAACACTGCACATCACCCTGAACACACCATCCCCACTGTGAAACATGGTGGTGGCAGGATCATCTTGTCGGGATGCTTTTCTTAAGTAGGGACAGGGAAGCTGTCAGAGTTGATGGGAAGATGGATGGAGCCAAATACAGAGCAATCTTAGAAGAAAGACTTGAGAATGGAGTGGAGGTTCACCTTCCAGCAGGACAACGACTCTAAACATACAGCCAGAGCTACAATGGAATGGTTTAGATCAAAGCATATTCATGTGTTAGCATGGCCCAGTCAAAGTCCAGACCTAAATCCAATTGAGAATCTGTGGCAAGACTTGAAAATTGCTGTTCACAGACGCTCTCCATCCAATTTGACAGAGTTTGAGCTATGTTGCAAAGAAGAATGGGCAAAATGTCACTCTCTAGATGGGCAAAGCTGGTAGAGACATCCCCAAAAAGACTTGCAGCTGTAATTGCAGTGAAAGGTGGTTCTACAAAGTATTGACTCAGGGGGGTGAATACAAATGCACCCCACACTTTTCACTTATTTATTTGTAAAAAAATTGACCATTATAACACATGCTTTGATCTATTCTAAACCATTCTATTGTAGCTCTGGCTGTATGTTTAGGGTCGTTGTCCTGCTGGAAGGTGAACCTCCGCCCCAGTCTCAAGTCTTTTTCAGACTCTAACAGGTTTTCCTCCAAAATTGCCCTGTATTTGGCTCCATCCATCTTCCCATCAACTCTGAGCAGCTTCCCTCTCCCTGCTGAAGAAAAGCATCCCCACAACATGATGCTGCCACCACATTTCATCGTGGGTGTGGTGTGTTCAGATGACACACAGTGTTTTGCTTTTAGGCCAAAAAGTTCCATTTTGGTCTCATCTGACCAGAGCACCTTCTTCCACATTTGCTGTGTCCCCCACTTGGCTTCTCAGAAGCTGCAAACAGGACTGCTCATGGCTTTCTTTCAACAATGGCTTTCCTCTTGCCACTCTTCCATAAAGGCCAAATTTGTGGAGTGCACGACTAATAGTTGTCCTTTGGACAGATTCTTCCACCTGAGCTGTGGATCTCTGCAGCTCCTCCAGAGTTACCATGGGCCTCTTGGCTGCTTCTCTGATTAATGTTCTCCTTGCCCGGCCTGTCAGTTTAGGTGGACGGCCATGTCTTGGTAGGGTTGCAGTTGTGTCATACTTTTTCCATTTGCGGATGATGGATTGAACAGAGCTTTGTGAGATGTTCAAAGCTTGGGATATTTTTTTTATAACCTAACTCTGCTTTTAACCTCAAAACAACTTTATCCCTGGCCTGTCTGGTGCGTTCATTGGCCTTCATGATGCTGTTTGTCCACTAAGGTTCTCTAACAAACCTCTGAGGGCTTCATAGAACAGCTGTATTTACAGTATACTGAAATCTAAATTACACACAGGTGGACCCTATTTACTAATTTGGTGACTTCTGAAGGCAATTGGTTCCACTAGATTTTAGTTAGGAGTATCAGAGTAAAGGGGGCTGAATACAAATGCACTCCACACTTTTCAGATATTAATTTGTAAAAAAAATTGAAAACCATTTATCATTTTCCTTCCACTTCACAATTATGTGCCACTTTGTGTTGGTCTAAAACATAAAATCCTAATAAAATGCATTTAAGTTTTTGGTTGTAACATGACAAAATGTGGAAAATTTCAAGGGGGGTGAATACTTTTTTAAGGCATTGTATCATACAGTCCAGTTTGCAGAGCACAGTATTCACAAGTATCTATCAGGCAGCCCAGAGTACAAAGCTCAGTGGTCAGAAGTATATATCCTACAGCCCAGCTTGCAATGTACAGTGCTTAGGAGTATATATTGTACAGCCTAACTTTCAGTTAGTGCGGAGGTCAGGAGTATGTATTATACGCAGGGCCGTCTTTAAGGCAGGGCAAAAGGGGCAGCTGCCCTGGGCCCTGTCATTGTTGTGGGGCCCAAAGCAGCTGCTTCATACTTGCCAACTTGGTGACTCATCTGCAGACCCTATGTTTACATGTAAATAAACTGCATTGATATGGAAATGGCGGCAGCATTCATATGTAAATAATGGTGGCCAGCTGCACTGATATGTAAACAAAGGTGGCATTCATATGTATATCATGCCCCCCTGAGGTCATATTCACCATCACCTATACTGGATGTTGCCCACAGGGGAGACAAAGGCATGAGTAAAAGTCCACAGCACATGTCAGCAGATGCATGAGGGTGTCATTAACAATTGATGGCACTGCTGTGTATCTGCTAAAGGGCAGCACATTTCTGTGGTGTCAGGAAAGCGACTTTGCGCTCCCCAGTCCATGGTGTGCAGGCAGTGAGGAGATGATGTGCTGTAACCTCTAGCAACCAATCTGTGGGCAGTAATGATGTGCAGTAACCTCTAGCAACCAATCAGTGCACAGTATTGAAGATCTATAGCAACCAAACAAGCAGAAAGCATGTGCTGCAACCTCTAGCAAATAATCATTGAGCTATAATGTGTGCTGTAACCTCTAGCAACCAGTCAATAAGTGGTAATGATATGCTGTAACCTCTGGCAACAAATCAAAGTCACTGCTGATCTGATTCAGTAAAGTGATTTTGAGTCTAGTTGCTATTTTTGTATGTCCCAGAGCAGGTGGAGAGTGAAATTGCGTGGGGAGGGGGCAAGAAAATATTTGCCCAGGGTCCAATCAAAATTAAAGACGGCCCTGATTATACGGCCTAGCATACAGGGTGCAGCAGTTAGGAGTGTGTAATATACAGCTTAGCAAACACTGTGCAGTGGTCAGAATTATGTAATATATACCCAACGTCCAGGTTTCACAAGTAGCAGCCCCATTATATCTAGGGTTCTGTTAAAAGCTTGCCATTCATTTTATTTTGGTGAAGAAATAATACATGTCGTGAACATTTTGATATTTTGTTTTTGGTAACACAAACAATATAATACAATGTGAATACAAAAATAGTGGGGTGCACTTTAAAAAAAAAAAGTTCTTTCTACAAAACCCCATCCCTTTCTATTACATGCATCACCCCCCTAAGTCTCCATGGCGGTGCAGATGAAGTTATATAAACATGAGTGAGCAGTGTGGGAAGCAGATGCTGCCCTCCAGGCTACTTTCTATCAGCAGGGAAGATCTACTATAGATTGAGAAATCATATGTAACTCTTTCATAACCTGTGCAGAAATTTAGATTAGGAAAAAGCTTACATGTCCAGTATTAAGAGGATTTAACTTTCTAGATGATTCATTTGCTGGCATGTGCCACTGCTATTGCCCTCATAGAAAGGCATAAATGAATAAAAGCTGACCATTGTGAGCACCCCTGTCATTGGTAAATGGTTTGTCTCAACCCTCTAACTGCTACTTAGTCTGAACAGCTTAGTCTGAAAAAAAAAGAAAAAAAAAAACGATTGCAATCCACCATATCTCAGAACTGATAAGCTGCAATATACAGTAATATATTTTTTAATTCCAAAGCAGTATTAAACCCAAAAGCGAAGATTTATTATATATTTTTAGGTTTTCTTTCTTCTATTTTCATCTGATGATCCAGATTTATTTAAAACCTTAATCAGAAAAAGAAAAAACTGTTTGCTGTAACTGTATTAGCTGGAGTTTGACTTTAATTTGTTACTGTATTTAAAGCGGTAGTAAAGTCCGCTTTGTGATTTTTTTACCTACAAATATGCCTATAGTAAGGCTTACCTGTAGGTAAAATTAACCTGCACCGTTTAGGAGATATTCACTCTGAATGGAGCCGGTGACTTCACCAGCGCATGTGCTCTGAAGGTCTGCCATGCCGTGCCGGACCTTCAGAGCTTCGTGCCGCAATCCTGGAAGTAAGACGGGGGAAGATAGAAGCCCTCTCAGTGGTGACAGCATACCACTGGAAGGCTTCATTCTAAGGTATTTTATAATGTGCTAGTATACTAGCACATTATGCAATTGCCTTACAGGTGTTTTTTTTTTAAACTGGCATGGTTTACTACAACTTTAATTTTGCTAGTACATCTAACACTCCCCTCCCACCAGACTGGCAATGCAAATGTGCCCCTGTGCTCCTTCATCCAGAGTTGGGGCACTCTAAGGCCTCATGCACACTGCGCATTTTTCTATGGTGGGGCATTTTGGCAGAAAAAAATCTTGACGCTTGTAAAAATGTGTAATGTGTTCAGTTGCGTTTAGCCGCGTCAAGTGTTTGGGCATTAAAGCGGAGGTCCGCACTTCCCTGCAAAAAATAAAAGTCAGCAGCTACACATACAGTAGCTGCAGACTTTTAATAATAGGACACTTACCTGTCCTGGAGTCCAGCGATGTTGGCACCCGCCGCCCATCTTCGGATCGGGGGTCGGGTGCAGCCGCATCCATTGCGGGTAAGGGAACCCGGACGTGTAGCATTACAGCTTCACGCCGGGCACCTTACTGCGCATGTGCGAGGCTCCACTGAGCTCTGCTATTGGCCAGACGGCCAGTAGCAGAGCGAGGAGGGATGAGGGAGCCGGGCTGCTGACGTCAGCGGCCGTGGCTGCCGGCCCGAGCTCCTGGATGTGTGGAAAAGGACACCTGTCTTCCCCCTCCCCCACAAAAGGTGCCAAATGTGACTCCTGAGGGGGGGGAGGAATTCAATCAGCGGAAGTTCCACTTTTGGGTGGAACTCCACTTTAAGGCCTCATACACACGGGCGTCTGAAAAAAAATAAGCAAAACGTCGGGTCCGACGTTTTGGAAAAATCTGCGTTTTTTTTCTGCGTTTTGCATCAGTGTTAGTGAGCATCGGCGTCAATAGGCGTTTTTTTTAAAAAAAATCAGTCCTCTGCTATTTTTCAACCTAAAAACGTTGGCGTAAAAAAATGCTGGTTAACGCCGGTACGGCGTTAGTGAGCATTTTGCCGATTGGCATAAAAAAATGCCAAAACGATACAGCCTTAGAAAGCACTGGTCCCGCGTTCTAGAAACAGCTCACTAACGCTGACGCCCTCTACTGCTCAAAAACATCAGCGTTTTTAGAGGGCCATTGAATAACATGGAAAGCTGCAAAAAACGCCCAAAAACGTGGCGGCCCGTGTGTATGAGGGCTGAAGGATAAGTTCACCTTTAGTAGCAAGTCACTGTGGATGGGAGAACTACAACTATTGCCAGCCATTTGTGCCTGACGGCTTGCAGTTCTCAATGAACTACGAGGGAGCTGATGAGTGTTTTAGGAAGTTCATTATTTCTTCCTATCACTCAGTAACGGCCTGCCTGTAAGAGGTACGGACAGACAGCTACACTGACAGTCTGCAGGAGCCGGATGTGACTTACCTTTGATATGATTTAACATTTTATATGAGTGATGGCCTTTGTTTTTATCAATGCATTCACATATAAAGTCATATTAAACCCAAAAATGTAATATATTATAGCTGTAAAGCAGATCGCGGGTGCAATACTTTACAGACTTCTAATAAAAAAAATAATAAATGCACATTTCTTTACCTGCAAAAATATGGACACTTATTTATTCATGTGTTTATTTTAAAGGCAAACTTATCCTTAATTAATTTCATTAGCAAGAATAATAATTCATTCTGGCCACCGAAATGAATTAACACTAAACAATGCATAGCGTTAACACGCATTTGGATGCATTTAGAAGCATCAAGCTATTTCTCTGCCAAGACTCTGCTGCTCCAGGATGCACTGGCAGCATTTTAATTTCCTGCCTTTAAACGCCTCCAAAAGCCTATGGCGTCCTTTTATAAAACTGTGATCAGCCGTGATCCCAAGGATCACGGCTGATCACAGTTCATTTTCGGTTTATAAAGCAGAGATAATGGGGAGAGAACATGTTCTCCGCCGATTATCGCCACACACGGAGAACTTTCATTTGCTGACACAGGGACGGCCAGTTTATGAAGGTGCGATCTCTGCACTTCACTGGCGATCTCGGTCAGAATTCACCCTCCCTGATTCACCAGCTCAGAGGTGGTGAATTGGGGGGTGAAGAGGGAATCCCGGGGAAGGAGGAAGATTATAGACTTCCTTCTGCCTCGTTCAGACCCCCCCCCCCCCCCCAACACATTAACCATGCCCCCCTGCCCTGTATATGTGTATATATGAATATACATGTATATGATGTGTGTGTATGTATATAATGTATGTGTGTATATGTGCATATATAAGGTGTGTATGTGCTTATATATACATATATAGTGTAGGGAGGCTAATAATTTTATTAACTATTTGGGCGGTCTCCTCTGAGAATGTCCGTTACTGAGCAGTGATAACTTATCACTGCTTAAAGTGGTAGTAAACCCTCCTATCATTTTCAGCCAAGGGAGCTGCCATCTGCCATCTACAACTGCCATGATGCTGCACATGTGATCAGCTATGACACCAGCCATTGGATGGTTTAACAGTTTGGTTTAGAGCACAGCCAATGGGAGTGTTACATTTCCGGCACGTGCCGGAAATGTAACTGGTTTTTAAACTGTTAAATGGATGAGTTTACTACCACTTTAATAAACTGACATCTCTGCATTTCTGTGAATTACTGGTGCCGTAATCTCGTAATGTCTCACGAGATTGGGGCGTTCTCCACTGTTTGAAGCGTTTGTAGATCACTTCACTTCACAAACTGTGAATCGATCTACACCGCTTAATAAACCGGCTCACGGGGGAGAACGATCTTCTCTGTGAATGCCGGAGAACTGTGCATTGGATTTTTTACACTGCTTTATAAACGGACACCATTGGGTGCATGGGATCAGGGGGGAGCAGGAAACGGGATTAGTAGCATGGGGGTGAGCATACAGAAGTGCGTAGTGCTTGGGGGAAGGGTGGAGAGTTATGTGATCCTTTCAATTTGCTCTGTATGGGGAAAAAGAAAGGGTCACTTTCAACATCAAGAAAGTACAAAGTAAAGGCAGGGAAATGGTTGCTATGAGGACTGGTTGCGCACAGTTTTGTAATACGGCTTTGGTGTGCTGCCGTCAGAGGCTGGAGGAGATATACTTGCTTCCGAAGAGGTCTTTTTCTTATCCATAAAAAACTGGGATGCCTGAGAACTAGAAGATTCTCTGGAAACTTTCTTGTAAGTGGGTTGTAAAGTTACGGGGATAGAGGTGGCGGTTTGTACAGAACGGTGTACAACTTTCTTGGCATCTTCTATGGATTTTTTGAGCATGAGGTAGGTCCTCTCTATGTCCTCTCTCTCTTTGCGACTCTCTTGCAGAAGCTGAGAAAGATGGGCATTTTCATTTGAGAGATCTTCAATTTGGTTTTTAGTGTCCTGTAGTTGGGTCTGCAGCTCTGCTTTCTGCTTTTGGTTCTGAGCAATGGCTGGGACCATTTCCCGCAGCTGAACAGAAAGCAGGTGGTTATCCTCCTTCAGCTGGGAGCATTGATCCTCCATTTCATGCAGTTCCTTGATGATATCCTTTGTCACCTTGCCTTTGAATTTGGGATTTCCCTCCAGACCCACCTCTGTCCGCAGTTTCTTCACAGTCCTGTGAAGACTTTTATTCTCACTGGTCAGATCCTTTACTTTGTTTTTTAGTTCTAGGATCTGGCTGCGAGTGGAGACTTCAAGATGTTTCAGCTTGTCCCTGGCTGACTCCTCTCTGCGGAGGGCATCGTCTCTTTCCTTCTGACACTTAAGCACATAACGACTTACTTCATAGGAGGACATATAGGACCTAACTAAAGGCCACTTGGGAGGATCGTCAATGCTCACGTCAGTGGAAGACCTACAATATAAATGACACCATATGTTATGAGCATTACAAACAGCAGTACAACATATTTGTAAGTTAACCACTTCAGCCCCGGAAGGATTTCCCACTTTAGGACCAGAGCACTTTTTGCGATTCAGCACTGCTTCGCTTTAACTGACAATTGCGTGGTCGTGTGGCGTTGTACCCAAACAAAATTTGCGTCCTTTTTTTCCCAACAAATAGAGCTTTTTCTGGTGGTATTTGATCCCCTCTACGTCATTTCTGATCGCCGCTATAAACAAAAGAAAAGCGACAATTTTGCAAAAACAACCAAATTTTTTAGCACTTTTTGCTAAAATACAAATCCAACACAAATATAAAAAAAACATTTTTTTCCATCGGTTTTGGCCGATTTATATTCTTCCTCATATTTTTGGTAAAAAAAATTGCAATCGGCGTTTATTGATTGGTTTGCGCAAAAGTTGCCCCGTTTACGGATGATGAGAATTCATTTCTGGGGTTTTTATTTATTTTTTTATTTTTTACTAGTAATGTCAGCGATCTGCAATTTTTAGCGGCACTGCGATATTGCAGCGGACAGGTCGGACATTTTTGACACTTTTTTGGGACCATTGGCATTTATACAGCGATCAGTGCTATAAAAATGCACTGATTACTGTGTAAATGTCATTGGCAGTGAAGTGGTTAACCTGGAGGGGGCGCTCTAAGGGTTAACAGTGTTCCCTGGGCGTGTTCTAACTGTGTGTGGGCTGGGCTGGCTGGGGGAAGGGAGTGATCAGGGCTTCCATATACAGGAAGCCTGTGATCACAGCCCTTCCCCCTCTGTCAGAACGGAGATCCGTGTTTACTTTCACGGACCTCCGTTCTTTCACTGCGGGGGGGGGCCATCGTGGGTAGCCGACAGCGATCGAGTCTGCCATACCCGCTCCCTGGACCCCCCTGGACACAGTAAGCGCACGCGTGCGCTCACAGTGAGAGATATCGCTGCCGCCGTAAGAGAAATAAGTGATCAGCGGGCATGTGATTGTTCAGTTCTCAGGCTTGTAGCCAATGTGGGACAGCTGCAGCATCACAGTATGAGTATGAGAGCATATGTGTTTGTATTTTTATATACCCCAAACATCTACTTTAATTAGCTCGCTAAGAAATCACAGCATTTTTCTTTTTTTAATTTCCTGAATTTTGCGTTTTTCCCCCCAGAAGAACAGCACTTTCTTTGTTTAGGCACTATCCAGGGTCAGTATATTCTTCCAGGATTAAGATGCTGGCTCAAAGGATAACACAATCATATAAATCCTGGTTTCTATTTAGTTTTTAGATATACAGTATTCAGAAATGTCTGTCACAGGCCAATCTCTGCTGTAGCCTCTCACCTTGTGACTTGCTAGAAAGCTATTATGTTACAGCGATTACTGGGGAAAGGATATTAAGGAAATGTTTCATCCTACCTGCATTAGACTGATGAAATCATCTGGCCTGTCTAGAGCCTAAGGACTGCTCTTTCAGTTCCAAATTTTTATTGAAAAAAAAACATTCCAGCACCAATCTGTACACTCACCCATCTGAACATAAATTCCCCTGCAAGCCAAGATCCAAAATTCCCCCTTCTGCCAGCACAAGTCTTTGCCCCCAGTTCACCCACCCTAACACAAATACCCCCAAAATGACCCCCTTCTAGCACATAGCACAAATGACCCCCCCCCCCCCGCCTTACAAAAATACTATCTCCCCAAACCCCCCCCTCCTAGCATAAATGCAACCCCTGAAATCTCCCCACCTAGCAAAAATTCTCCTCCCAATCACCTTACCTAGCACAAATCCACACATGCTCTGCCCTGCATTCCCCTGCTAGTACTCCCTCCCTCCAAATTACCCTACCTAGTATGAATCCCCCCCCCCACCCGCCAAAATCCCTCATCCTATCACAAATTCCCCCTCCCAAATCCCCCCCCCCGCCATAATCACTCAAAAACATTCCGCCCCCCCCCCCCCAGTAAACACGATACACGATCTTCCC
>BLSH010144705.1:82429-98856 GCA_018402905.1 Glandirana rugosa | reverse complement strand
CCCAAACCCCCCCCCCCCCCATTCTGCCCAAATTAGCCCACCTAGCACAAATCCTCCCTATTAGCTCAAATTCTTTCCTCTCCAAATTTACCCTCCTATCACAGATCTGTTACAGGACTCTCCCAACACATGCTTTGTCTTTACTTTACAATATCTGTTTGTATTGCATTCACCCTGGTCTACCAAACTGCAGATTCCAGGTCAACAGAACTAGGCACCTCTCTCTCCCCCGAGGACTGGAATAAGGCCTTCTTTTCAACTCAACAACTACCTCTTGCCAGTAAAGCCCCATACACACGGGCTGAATAACCGAGTGGAATTTGGCCCGCACGTACGGTAGCCAGTCCTGCTTCTGTCAAAGGGAAAGGGGCATGACCAAAAAAGGTCTAGTGATCGGCATCCGAACAGCGCTCTGAGCAAATGGCTCAGAGCGCTGACCAGTGTGTTCTGACAGGTGTGTCAAATCAGAGCTAAAGTCCCTGGGCAAATCTAACCTTACCTTAGGCTGATAATACTGTATTTAAGGAGAGCGTTCCATTACCTGGTCAACTCCCCCACCCCACCCCAAAGCATAAGGTATCTTCAGGTGTTCAATATCAGTATGGCTGCTAAAATGCAGATGCTAAAATATGGGGCTTGTCCACAAAAGAGAGAACAGATAGCTAGCAACTCATCCGATTTATGAAGAGGGTAGTGGAATGAGAATTGTGATTTGGAGATATCGTGAAGAAGTTTAGATAAGGGTAGATAGTAGAAAGGAAGGCGAAAATTCAAAGAAAAAAAGAAAGTGGGTTTCCTCCCCTCCCCAGAGCACCCACTACAGAGCATGCGCCTGTATAAAATTGGGGAGATTGCCATTCACTTCCTGTCTTATAGCCACAAGAGGAAGAAAGAAGAAATTTCTCCAAAGTAAGGGAAACCCCAGAGCCACCAGAACTAGTGCTCCCATATGAAGATTTTCCCTCTATTACTGTTCTAGTGACAACTTAAAATTTGAGATTTTCTTTCACTTTCACTCTTGGTGATAATGATCAACAATACAAATAGAGAGGGTGACTCTTCCTAATGGGGACACAGTCAGCAATAAAAAAACTGTCAGGTATTCTAATCCTTTGCCAATTTTCCTATCCCACTCCTTCCTGGCAAGTAGGCTCTTATGTTGGTGGGTGCTGCAACGAAAACCAGCTGGGTCCTGGAAATGTCATGCAAGTGTACATATTCGTCAGCACACCGTGGATCCTTGTCCAAAATTTTCTTTATTGAGGAGATCACATCACAGAAAAGTGCAACGTTTTGGAGCCGCGTAGGGCCCCTTCGTCAGGCATGTGATGATGTCACATGCCTGACGAAGGGGCCCTACGTGGCTCCGAAATGTTGCATTTTTCTGTGATGTGATCTCTTCAATAAAGAAAACTTGGACTAGGTATTCTAATTCCCTTTCCAATTTATTCAAAACCTAAAAAAATAAAAAAATTGTGCTTTCAGTAATAATCTACGTTACATACAAACTCAAGAAAAAACGTTTAATTGCAGCTTACCAGTCCTCAGATGTGGTGGCTGCAGTTTTCTTTTTTTCAGGCTAAGTACATTTTCTGCAAGTACAGAAAAATACATGTTGATTTTGCCAGAATTCCGTGTTCTTGTCACTTCCTGTGCAATGAACTCATATCTCAAACAAAAAAAAAAAAAACTTGAAAAGGGGAACCTAATACAGCCTTCATATCAAAGGACTGGTAAGCTGAAATATAATACATTTTAGATTTTGGATTTAGATTCACTTTAAAGGAAAGCTAAAGGCACAAAACCTTTCATTAAAATATATTCCTCAATAGCCACTTAATACTTGTCAATGGTGATGTCATTAATTTTTAAATGGCAAGTTCATCTTTGCACCATGTTACATGTTATACCTAAATTTAGGGTGAAACATGGTGCAAATGCTTCCTATACTGTACATACAGTGAGGGAAAAAGTATTTGATCCCCTGCTGATTTTGTACATTTGCCCACTGACAAAGAAATGATCAGTCTATAATTTTAATGGTAGGATTATTTTAACAGTGAGAGACAGAATAACAACAAAAATATCCAGAAAACGCATTTCAAAAAAGTTATTAATTAATTTGCATTTTAATAAGTGAAATAAGTATTTGATCCCCTATCAATCAGCAAGATGTCTGGCTCCCAGGTGTCTTCTATACAGGTCTCTTAAAGGGAGTGCTCCTAATCTCAGCTTGTTACCCATATAAAAGACACCTGTCCACAGAAGCAATCAATCAATCAGATTCCAATCTCTCCACCATGGCCAAGACCAAAGATTGTAGACCTACACAAGGCTCGAATGAGCTACAAGACTACCGCCAAGCAGCTTGGTGAGAGGGTGACAACAGTTGGTGCGATTATTCACAAATGGAAGAAGCACATAATAACTGTCAATCTCCCTTGGTCTGGGGCTCCATGCAAGGTTTCACCTCGTGGAGTTTCAATGATCATGAGAACGGTGAGGAATCAGCCCAGAACTACACGGGAGAATCTTGTCAATGATCTCAAAGCAGCTCGGACCATAGTTGCCAAGAAAACAATTAGTAACACTACGCCGTGAAGGACTGAAATCCTGCAGTGGCCACAAGGTCCCCCTGCTCAAGAAAGCACATGTACAGGCCTCTCTAAAGTTTGCTAATGAACATCTGAATGATTCAGAGGAGAACTGGGTGAAAGTGTTGTGGTCAGATGAGACCAAAATCCAGCTCTTTGGCATCAACTCAACTCACCATGTTTGGAGGAGAAGGAATGCTACCTATGACGCCAAGAACACAATCCTCACCGTCAAACATGGAGGTGGAAACATTACGCTTTGGGGGTGTTTTTCTGTCAACTTCACCGCATCAATGATGGACAGGGCCATGTACCGTCAAATCTTGGGTGAGAACCTCCTTCCCTCAGCCATGGCATTAAATAATGGGTAGTGGGTGGGTATTCCAGCACACGGTCAAGGCAACAAAGGAGTGGCTCAAGAAGAAGCACATTAAGGTTCTAGAGTGGCCTAGCCAGTCTCCAGACCTTAAATCTCATAGAACATATGTGGAAGGAGCTGAAGGTTTGAGTTATCAAACATCAGCCTCAAAACCTTAATGACTTGGAAAGGATCTGCAAAGACGAGTGGGACAAAATCCCTCCTGAGATGTGTGCAAACCTGGTGGCCAACTATAAGAAACATCTGACCTCTGTGATTGCCAACAAGGGTTTTGCCACCAAGTACTAAGTCATGTTTTGTGAAGGGGTCAAATACTTATTTCACTCATTAAAATGCAAATCAATTTATAACTTTTTTGAAATGTGTTTTTCTTTTTTGTTTTTCTCTCTCACTGTTAAAATAAACCGACCATTAAAATTATAGACTGATCGTTTCTTTGTCAGTGGGTAAACAAACAAAATCAGCAAGGGAATAAAATACTTTTTTTCTTACTGTAACTGCTCACTTGTCAGAGTATGAAATGTTGAGATGGTTTGTGTTGATCCAATGACGTAGACTTATCTGAAATATTCTGTATTTGGGAAATGTTTTTTGCTTTCTTTTTTACTCCTGAGAAGCTGATGACTCCTTTGACTTTTAATAAATGGACAATATAAAAGCCTGAGACACTAAGGTAGAACGTTGTTACAAAAAATGACATGACATGTTGCTGTATATTGTGTCTGGAACAGATTCAAGACACCAGAATTTTTTTTCAGCTCTTTTTAGGTAGACTCATTTTTTTATATTTCAGAAACCAGCCACATGTTACTCTTCACATATTTTTTTGCTCTTTGTGCCATTTAAAAAGGTTTCCCTAAATTTCCTGTCTATGTGGCACACTGTAACCAGAACACAAAGTGAGGAGAAATCTCCAAACTTGAAATAGGTTTGGTCTGGAATTGTGCTTTACATTGATACATGTTCCTATGAAATCTTCTGATCAAACAAGATGAGAACATTTAAATTGTGTATGTGTGTGTACATTGCTCACTTACAAAGAAATGGTGGGTCTATAATTGCTATCATAGGTGTATTTTAAATCGTAAAGACAGAATATCAACCAAAAATCCAGAAAAAAACACGATACAAATGTTATAAATTGAGTTGCAGTTCAGTGAGTAAAATAAGTATTTGATCCCCTGTCAACCAACAGTAATTTTGGCTCCCACAGCCTGGCTACAGTAGGTGCTCATGTGGTACACCGATTAGTCCTGTCAATTTAAGAGGGTGCTGCTAATGACAACTTGTTATGTGTATAGAGGACACCTGTCCACAGAATCTCTTTCTTCCTCTCAAACCTCACCATCATGGGCAAAACCAAAGAGCTGTCAAAGGACTGCAGGGTCAAGATGGTAGACCTGCACAAGGCTGGAATGGGCTACAAGACCATCAGCAAGAAGCTTGGTGAGAAGGAAACTGTTGGAGCGATTATTCGCAAATGTCAGCAATACAAAATAACCATCAATCGCCCTCGGTCTGGAGCTCGATGACAGATTTTGCCTCATGGGGTAAGGATGATTATGAGAAAAGTGAGGGATCAGCCCAGAACTATACGGGAGGTGCTTGTGAATGATCTCAAGGCAGTGGTGACCACAGTCACCAAACAAACCATTGGTAACACAATATGCCGCCATGGATTGAAATTCTGCAGCGCCCACAAAGTCCCCCTCCTTAGGAAGGCACATGTGCAGGCCCATCTGAAGTTTGCCAATGAACATCTTAATGATTCGGAGAAGGATTGGGAGAAAGTGCTGTGGTCAGATGACACCAAAATGGAATTCATTAGCATTAACTCAACTCACGTGTTTCAAGGAAGAAAAATGCTGACTATGACCCTAAGAATACCATCCCATCCCTACAGTCAAGCACGGAGGTGGAAACATTATGCTTTGGGGCGTTTTCTCTGCTAAAGGTACAGGCTAACTTTGCCGCATTGAGGAGCCAATGGATGGGGCTATGTATTATAAAATCTTGGATGAGAATCTTCTTGCAGAACACTGAAGATGAGTTGTGGATGGGTCTTCCAGCATGACAATGACCCAAAACATACCGCCAAGGCAACAAAGGAGTGGCTCAAGAATAAGCACATTAAGGTCATGGAGTGGACTAGCCAGTCTGCAGCCCTTAATCCTATAGAAAATGTATGGAGGGAGCTGAAACTTTGAGTTGCCAGGCGGCAGCCAAGAAACCGTAAGGATTTAGAGACGATATGTAAAGAAGAGTGGACCAAAAGCCCTCCTGAGATGTGTGCAAACCTCGTAAACAACTACAAGAAACATCTTACCTCTGTGCATGCCAGCAAGGGTTTCTCCACCAAGTACTAAGTCGTTTTTCTTGGGGATTAAATAATTATTTTACTCACTGAACTGCAACTCCATTTATAAAATTTTTATTGTGTTTTTTTCTGGATTTTTGTTTGATATTCTGTCTCTGTCATTTGAAATACACCTATGAGGAGAATCAGGAAGACAATAGTGAATATTCAGTCGCTATTGTCACACCACTGGGTGCTCTGCGCCCCTAGCCTACCCTTTTTAGAAGCTAATTAGAGCCTCTGGCTCTAATCACATGCTTCAATAAAAAAAAAACCCCACTGGAATCCATGCGTCCAGCTCCCTGCATGTAGATTAGGGGGCCGGACGCAGGGATGGGGGGACGGTGCCCCTGCGCCCTGCATTATGGGCCGCCACTGACCTTAATAGTGTCTTTCTCTTGTAGTTAGGGTTTTTTTTTGCAATTTTCATATGTTCATCAGGGATGTTGGTGCAGAGTTTCTTTTTGAGAACTTTGAAAGCTAAAACTGCCCTCTGCTAGAATCATGCTCGTATGAGGACAGGTGCACCTATCAGACCGACATATACAAGTACCATACAATGGGTTGATTTACTAAAACTGGAGAGAGCAAAATCTGGTGCAGCTGTGCATGGTAGCCAGTTTCTAACTTAAGCTTAGACAAAAAAAAACCTGGAAACTGATTGGTTTCTGTGCATAGCTTCACCAAAATGTGCGTTCTCTCGGTTTTAGTAAATCTACCTGAATGACTATAACCAGTGTCAAAGTATAGGGGTTGATTTACTGCAGAGTATGTTCACCTTGCAGAGTGAATTATCCTTTCCTTTAGTGAATAGGGTGACACTATGTGGACTTTAACCATTCAGTAATGTCTTTTTTTATTTTGCTTGTATGTGATTGGGTATTCCACACCTCCCACTTTGTGAGATGGAGAACGGGGACACATTATAATTATGATTGGGTATTCTTTGCAAAGTCACTTTTCACAAAACTTTCCTCTATTCACCAATTCAAGTGAATTTTTTTTTTGTAAAATGAACAAGCTCTACTCCTTTAGTAAATAAACACCTACAGTATGTGTGATTACAACAGATCTACTAATTACACCAGAGTATCTCTGGAAGGTCACACTGATCACTTACAACTGACCTAAACAGAAACCCTTGTGAAGCAGCCCATACACTATACATTTTTTTTTTTTCGTTCAACCAGCGGGCTAAATGGAAAAAGACATTTGATTCTGTTCTCGTTCCCCCATTCACAGGCAGATCCTCCTGCTGAGCCTTTGTATTCCAACAAAGTAAAGACTCCCCCGCTGCCAGAAAACACCGATCAGCATTGCCGGGTATAGCCAGCGGCACTGATCGAGCAGAAAAAATGCAATCAGTAGACCGACTTCTGTACAACCAGCCTGCTCATACATGGATCAACATTTTGCTGATCCCTGCTGGACTAGCTGAAATTCTATCCATGTGGCTTAAAAGTCGAATGTCTAAGCTTTTTGACTATATCACAATTAACCAAGTACATGTGTAAGCAATAGAAAGGTGATCACACACACAAATCCACCGGCAGAGAAGATATCACAAAATTGTTCAGTTATAACACTAACATTACAAAATATTTGGATTCAAAGAAAAAATGTCTAACGCATTCGATCAATTACATTTCAAGGCACTTCTATATTTTAGATGAGATTGCTTTGAATAAATCTTCACATATCTACAGACATAAGATAATTATTACCCAATCCAGGCAAAATGATTGTTGTGGGCGATAACGGTATGTAAGTGAGCCCCCCAAACCAATGCAGTCACCCCCACACTGGTTGATCTTGGGGAAAAAAATTGGTTGTCAGGGACACACATATTTTTGAATAATCTCTATTCTTCCCCAGAGACAAAATTGATGCTTGCAGAGCGCATGAATACCCGTGCTCAGCTGGTATGGTCATCCATTCTTATGTCATGTATGTTCCATAAAATGGCTTTTGTATCTTCCAAACCACCATAAATGCACAAGTGCCTTAAAGTGTACGTATAGCTACATTTTTTTTTTAATAGAGAAGGGTTAAAACACTGCCAGGCTTTTGTTTTGTTTTTTTTTTTGCTATGTAACATTGGAGAAATCTCCATCACTTCCTGTCCAAAAGAGACAGGAAATCTCCTAAAATATCCCTTCCTTTGATATAACCTGTATCATGCTTTGTTTTTAATAAAAAGAACATACTGGTATTATAAAAAAAATATATATATCCCTTCCTGGACAGTTGTGCCCGGATCAGGTGTCCCTATTGGGTGATTTCCCCTAACCTAAGTCCAGGAAAAAATGCTAAAAATTTGGATTTCCTCCCTTTCTTTTTCAATGACAAGGTCACAAGTAGAAATTGAGGGGAATCTTCTCAATTAGAACACAGATAGCAATAAATATTGACACGGGGGTCAAACCCTTTAACACTCTATCCAAGAGCTATATAAGGGCTAGCAAGCTAATGCACTTATCCATGCAGAAATTAATTATTTCCTAAAAAAAATCTGCTGGGAAAGAAAAAGATTCCCCACATTTATAAATCTGGATTCTGGTAGACCAAGTAATAGATCCTTTAATTTTAAATATTTGCTGTAAGAACTGTACTTGGAAGTCATGGTCTTTAGTATGGTCTACTTATCACGATGATACTCTAAAATGTCATATACAAGCCCATGTAGCTCATCAGTAGCCGAAGATTGGATGATAGCTGTTCACTGACAGATGTACAAATAAGCACCTCTTACCTGCCAGCCTCTGAAGTCATATCACGGGAGCATAGAGCAATCTTCTTGTCCTGTCTGCAGGTATTAAAGGGCTATGGCGGAAACAATAATTACACCTGAAGCGTCCAGCTAAGGAAACCTCATCCAGGCTGAAAGCATCACTTACAGTGGTTGTGTAGAGTTACTGTCATTAAGTAAAGAGAATCTTGCCTGGTTACTGGCATAACACTAACTGATGCATGATTACACTCCGATGTCAGCCCTAGACTACAGCCTACAGTTACCAGAATCCAGTCTCTGATAATAACATCCTAATATAGAACTGATGGTGATTCATTACTGCTGACTCTACTGCCATCAGACACCCCTGACCTACTGTATATCCCTTAAAATTAAACCGGTCACCAACCTGCATAATTCAGACTGAACATTTGATAAAAAAAAAAAAAATACATAAGCAATTTACCTTTAATTAAAACTGCATGTCAAAATGATAAGCAGATCCTGATACACTGTATAGGCAGCTCAAGTTAACCAGCTTGGAATAACTTGCTGCAAGATGGCTTAGTGGTCAGCACTTTTGCCTTGCAGCACTAGGGCCCTTCAAATTCCAGACAGCACCCTATATGTGTGGAGTTTGCATATTCTCCCTCCAGGTTCTCCAGTTTCTTCCCATGCTCCAAAGACATGCCCCCTTTACTCTGATACCCCTAACTAAAATCTAGTGGAACCAATTGCCTTCAGAAGTCACCGGATTAGTAAATAGAGTCCACCTGTGTGTAATTACATTTTAGTATAAATACAGCTGTTCTGTGATGCCCTCAGAGGTTTGTTAGAGAACCATCATGAACAAACAGCATCATGAAGGTCAAGGGACACACCAGACAGGGATAAAGTTGTGGAGAAGTTTAAAGCAGGGAAAGGTTATAAAAAAATATCCCAGCTTTGAACATTTCACGGAGCACTGATCAATCCATCATCCGAAAATGGAAAGAGTATGGCATAACTGCAGACCTACCAAGACATGGCCGTCCACCTAAGCCGACAGGCCGGGCAAGGAGAGCATTAATCATAGAAGCAGCCCAGATGCCCATGGTAACTCTGGAGGAGCTGCAGAGATCCACAGCTCAAATTGGAGAATCTGTCCACAGGACAACTATTAGTCGTGCACTCCAAAAATCTGGCCTTTATGGAAGAGTAGCAAGAAGAAAGCCATAAGAAATCCCGTTCGCAGTTTGTGAAAAGCCATGTCGGAGACACAGCAAACATGTGGAAGAAGGTGCTCTGGTCAGATGAGACCAAAATTGAACGTATTTGGCCTAAAAGCAAAACACTATGTGTGACAGAAAACACTGCACTTTATCCTGAACACACCATCCCCACTGTGAAACATGGTGGTGACAGCATCATGTTGTGGTGATGATTTTCATCAGCAGGGACAGGGAAGCTGGTCAGTTGATGGGAAGATGGATGGAGCCAAATATAGGGAAATCTTAGAAGAAAACCTGTTAGAGTCTGCAAAAGACTTGGGTCTGGGGCGGAGGTTCAACTTCCAGCAGGACAACGACCCTAAACATACAGCCAGAGCTACAATGAAATGGTTGATATCAAAGCATATTCATGTGATAGAATGCCCACTCAAAGTACAGACCTAAATCCAATAAAGAATCTGTGCCAAGACTTGAAAATTGCTGTTCACAGACGCTCTCCATTCAATCTGACAGAGCTTGAGCTATTTCGCCAAGAAAAATGGGCATTCATTTCACTCTCTAGATGGGCAAAGCTGGTAGAGACATCCCCAAAAAGACTTGCAGCTGTAATTGCAGTGAAAGGTGGTTCCACAAAGTATTGACTCCGGGGGGCTGAATAAAAAATGTTGAAAACGTTTATCATTTTCCTTCCACTTCACAATTATGTGCCACTTTGTGTTGGTCCATCACATAAAATCCCAATAAAATACATTTACGTCTTTGGTTGTAACATGACAAAATGTGAAAAATTTCAAGGGGTATGAATATGTTTTCAAGGCACTGTACAGCTCATGTTGGTTTTTCATTGCAAGTGAACAATTTAGGATTGAATTTTATTCAATTACGGTGTTATCACATTTTTATTTTTTTAACCACCAGTTTAACACACAGCCACATTTCACTTTTTCTTAGAATATAGCAGCCACTGGCAAGGTAGTAGAGCTGCACGATTCTGGCCAAAATGAGAATCACGATTTTTTTGTCTAGAATAAAGATCACAATTCTCTCACAATTCTCGCGGCGTAACATCTTACATATACAAGAAAATTGGGCTAACAGCACTGTTTTCTTTTTTTTTAAAGTGTAATTTTGCCCAAAAAAATGTGTTTGAAAGACTGCTGGGCAAATACCGTGTGACAAAAAATATTGCAACAACCGCCATTTTATTTTCTAGGGTCTCTGCTAAAAAAAAATTATGTAATGTTTGGGGGTTCCAAGTAATTTTCTAGCAGAAAATACTGTTTTTTTACTTGTAAGCAACAAATGTCAGAAAAGATTTAGTCTTTAAATGGTTAAACTAAACTCTTCTATACATGGGAGTTCAACCCTTTGATCATTTGAAACATAGTATATCTTTTTATTTCTTTTATCGACAATGACCTCAGACTTGGCAGTCTACCCAGATAGGAGAGACTCAAGTTGCTCCGACTTAGAAAAAGATTCCTAGGGAGACTTCAGGCGACTTGCATTGACTTCTATACAGTCAATGCTGAGTTGCCCCGCAAGTCAGACTCCATTAACTGCACTGAAAATTGCGGTAATATGTGATGGAGATCGCGGGGGGGGGGGAGTGAATCGAGATTGCGATTTTAATACGATTACTCGTGCAGCTCTACAAGGTAGTGGTTGAATTCAGCAAAGAACTGACCAAAAGTTTTTTCCCCTCTGAATACCCCTTTGATCATCTTTCCCTTTTTATCAGTGTATCACTTTACTGGCTTCAACTTCGCTTTTTGATAAATTACCCCAAAAACTATGTATGATGTGAAAGAACAGCCAAGGTAAAACTTTACAATTTGTTTCTTGTGGTTTACACCATTTATAAAACTTCCGCTTGCATCCTACAAAATTGCTCTGACTCAGATATAGGCAAATCCTGTTGCCGGCAATTGATAGCCACGTATTCTAAACAATAGAAATTCTCCTGGATCCGTGGATGCAACACATTCTCCGCAGATCATTCACTTATATTGGTTAACAATTACTACCTTTGCTTTCATTGCCTTATAACTGGTTGCTGGCAAAAGATGGCAATGAATAGTGGAGTTGAATGGATCCAAGCAGGGTAATATTGCTAGGATTTGCCCAGGCTTTACAAACAGGCTTGTGCTTTAATAATAGACCTTGGGGTTGATTTACTACAACTGGAGAGTGCAAAATCTGGTGCAGCTGTGCATGGCAGCCAATTAGCTTATACAATTAGGATTTGACAAAAATCTGGAAGCTGATTGGTTTCTATGCAGAGCTGCACCTGATTTTAGTGAATCAGCCCCTTTGTCTGTTGAGAAATTCTTTAGTTTTTAATCAACAATAATTTTACAATAAAAATAGAATGAAATCGAAGTACAAAAGCTGATTAGGAGTAGGTAGCTTTTATTTAAAATGGTACATTGGTTCCAATGTATAAAAGAAATACTTAACTATAATTACCACAATGTAGTTATGGCTATACCTACTTCCCCATTATGTCAGAGATTTAGGCCACATATTATGACTCTCTGCATTGTATAGTCAGTTACATAGTGCAATTCATTTAAAATGTAACATATAAATTCATTGTACCTGCAAGGAAGAAAAACAAAATGTGTAACATTTTCTTCTGCTTTAAAGCAGACCTTAACTCACTTTAACTTAAAGTGGTTGTAAATCGCATTCATGAAACCTGGCAGGCACATATATCTGTAGTGTTTGCTTATCTCTCTCCAAAGCTCTAAATCCTGTGTCTTTCTGTTGCTCCATTCCTCCATTAGCAGCAGAGTCACTTCTGACAAGCTCTCTGACACACGAGATAACAGTAGCTGGAAATTTGTGTTGGGGAGGGAGCTTGTCTATTTACAGCACAGCTCTGCATGTTCCTTCGTTCCTCTGTCTATGTGGAGTGGGGATGTGTGCCTTTCCTCCAATCAGCTCTCACACAGTGTATGCCCAGACTCCACGCCCACTGCTGAATGAGGTAACACTATCTGCTCTTTCTAAAGAGTATAAAAAGAGAACGGCAGCAGATATACATGAAAAACTTCTGTAGGAGGATTTGTTTAATCTCTGTGTATCATCTGAGGCTATTCACTTCACTGTGTATATGTGAGGGTTTACAACCACTTTAAGCTGCTCTTACTCCTCCTCCCCTCTTTTCTGCAAGGAAAAAATGTTGTTTTTTTTTTTTGGGGGGGGGGGGGTAGGTGACACCTATTTTCAACATAGCGCTCCCAGTGCTTCCACCTTCCTCAAATAGATGGAAATGACATTTCCACTGCCCAAGCCTCCTGGGATAGCAGCATCACACATCTCAGGAGGCTTTCGGACTATGCAGAACCCACTATGCATGCACACTGTAATGTCCAAGGTGTCTGGCTGTTAAGATCCAGGAAAGACAGCCGGCCTCTTAATGATGCCACAAGAAGAAGGTGGCATGGCACCCGGCGTGCAATGATGGGACAATACTTGATTCACTGGGTGGACGAGTATGTTATTTTAGCTCAATCCCTCTGACCAGGTAAGAAGTGGTTAATACTAAAATGAACATCCTGGGGGTGAAGTTCCTCTTAAATCCCCAAAACTTTTATAAACCAGTTTCTAAATTCCCCTCACTCCCTGTCCTTGGGGCTCTGATCACAGAAGAGATGCCCTAGGTGTTGATGCGGTGCTTCCTTCCAACTGCAGTAAACTCACTCTACTAGCAAAATCAATTCTGATAAATAGGCACTCAAGGTTTGTTCTGAACATTGCATGCAACCTATAGATTGCTACACTGAACAGCATTGCCTTACAAATGTGTACTGCACCATTTGATTTAAAAGGTCCTAATAGATCAGCCATTTGGGGGGATGCTTGGAAAGGAGAACTACTTGCCACCCCATTTAACCACCTGTATGAACAGAGTGTATGGAATATATGGTGAGTGAAGTTTGCATTGCATTCGATGGTGGGCACCAGGATAGGACAAGAAGTGAGAATTACACAGTCCACAAACATTTTACAAAGGAGAGGAGATGAGTTCTGTTAGAGATACACAGAACATATTAAAAACGGAAGATAGGGTAATAAAGAGATAATTTTCAAACATGCCCTCAGCTGCAGAGACAGTGTACAAAATGTACATATAGATCAGTTACCTCCTTTTCTATATACTTTTACATTTACATACTTTTCGATATAGTGTTTTTATAAATAAGAAGAAATTACCCCTTTTATAGACTATTAGCATAGATAATCTAGCAATATAGTAGTGTTTTCCCTTCTGCTGCTTCTGGACAATTCCCAGTTGTCACCCGGAATATTACACAACACAAATAGAGCCACTCAATAAATAATTTAGACAATAAAAAAAAAAAAAAAAAAGAAAGATTGCAACAAAGCGGTTTATGAGGCACAGATGACATCCAGTGTCCAATTCACCAATCCAGCATGAGCTTCCAGCCCTTCTCTGCATAAACGAAATAGGTTCGGGACAACTGCAAAATGAAAACAGGAACAGGGAATTTAAAATATTATCTCATTTCAGTTTAGCAAATGGAATTACAGTGGGCAAAATAATCATTTGATCCCCTGCAGATTTTGTAAATTTGCCCACTTAGAAAGAAATGAAGGGTCTATAATTTTTATCATAGGTGTATTTTAAATGATAGAGACAGAATATCAATGAAAAATCCCCAAAAAAAACACATGATACAAATGTTATAAATTGAGCTGCAGCTCAGTGAGTAAAATAAGTACTGTATTTATCAGCGTACAACACGCACCTCAACTTTAAGAGGGAAGTTTCAGGAAAAAAATCCACAGCCTCCTGCACATTACACAGACCCCCTGCACATTACGCAGCCCCCTCCCCCTGCACTTTACACAGCCACCTTCATTATACAGCCCTCCTGCACTCCCAGGAGACCCCCAGTCTCCTGGGACAGCCCTGTCAGCATACTCTAAAGTTAAGAAAAAATCACTGCCAGCCTCTTCTCATACACTGCTCCACCTGTGTCACTGTCATGGCAAAAAATGTGTGTTATACGCTGATAAATACGGTATTTTATCCCCTACCAACCAACAATAATTCTGGCTCCCACAGACTGGCTACGGTATGTGCTCATGTGGTACACAGATTAGTCCTGTCATATTAACAACAACTTGTTATGTGTATAAAAGACACCTGTCCACAGAAACTTTCTTCCATTCAAACCTCACCATCATGGGCAAGACCAAAGAGCTGTCAAAGGACATCAGGGACAAGATTGTAGACCTGCATAAGGGTGGGATGGGCTACAAGACCATCAGCAAAAAGCTTGGTGAGAAGGAGACAACTGTTGGAGCGATTATTCGCAAATGGAAGAAATACAAAATAACCATGAATTACCCTCGGGTCTGGAGCTCCATGCCAGATTTTGCCTCATGGGGTAAGGATGATCATGAGAAAAGTGAGGAAATAGCCCAGAACTACACGGGAAGAGCTTGTGAATGATCTCAAGGCAGTTGGGACCACAGTCCCCAAACCACTTGGTAACACAATACGCCGCCATGGATTGAAATCTTGTAGTGCCCGCAAGATCCCCCTCCTCAAGAAGGCACATGTACAGGCCCGTCTGAAGTTTGCCAATCAACATCTAAATGATTCAGAGAAGGAGTGCTGTGCTCAGATGAGACCAACATTAAGCTATTTGGTATTAAATGGCTTTGTTAGGAGGAAGAAAAATGCTGACTATGACCCCAAGATCACCATCCCTACAGTCAAGGAAGGAGGTGGAAACATTATGCTTTGGAACTGTTTCTCTGCTAAAAGGTACAGATCGACTTTGACGCATTAAGGGGCCAATGGTTGGGGCCATGTATTGTAAAATCTTGGATGAGAACCTTCTTCCCTCAGCCAAAACATTGAAGATGGGTTGTGGATGGGTCTTCCAGCATGACAATGACCCAAAAGATACCGTCAAAGCAACAAAGGAGTGGCTCAAGAAAAAGCACACGAAGTTCATTGAATGGCCTAGCCAGTCTCCAGACCTTAACCCTAAAGACAATTTATGGAGGGAGCTAAAACTTTGAGTTGCCAAGTGACAGCCAAGAAACCTTAAGGATTTAGAAAAGATCTGTAAAGAAGAGTGGACCAAAATCCCTCCGGAGATGTGTGCAAACCTGGTAACCAACTACAAGAAATGTCTGACCTCTGTGCTTGCCAACAAGGGTTTCTCCACCAAGTACTAAGTCATGTTTTGCTTGGGAATCAAATACTTATTTAACTCACTGAACTGCAACTCAATTTAATACATTTCTATCATGTTTTTTTCTGGATTTTTGGTTGATATTCTGTTTCTATCATTTAAAATAAACCTATGATAAAAATTATAGACCCGTCATTTCTTTGTAAGCGGACAAACTTACAAAATCTGCAGGGGATCAAATAATTATTTTCCCCACTGTACATATTTGTAATCTGGAGTATATTTGGCCAAACTCCATGCATAGATAGAGTGAGCAGGATTATATTTTTTGGAAAGCTGTGGCAATCAAGAGGGGTGGGCAAATCATAACAACTGTACCCAACAGAAAAGCGCCCTCTCAGGCGGCGCTAACCGCGCCTATACTGCCGCTTGTAATACCTTGCGGCCAAAAGCAGCATCCGAGGATGCTGCCACATCAATTTTTAAAACTTAGTAAACGTGTGCACTGAGGCCCAAGTGGCTTCCTTGCACACCTGAGACACCGGTGTCTAAACGCCCAGGACGTACTAACTGCCCTGGTGGAATGAGCCGTGACTGGAAACGGGGGAACCTTGCCCCGAATCTCATATGCATGAGTCACGGTCTTCCGTATCCAACGAAGAAGGGAGTAACACGGGCGTGGGCAGTGTAGGGTTTCTTCAACTCGACGTAAGAAACCTACACCACTCCCGGAACGCCCTCATAAATTCAAGATGTCGAAGGAAAGCCTTCAGACTAAGAAATAAAAACGACTGTCTTCCCAGCGTGTTTCCATACAGCCGGAGCAGTCGGTGGCATAGAGCAACCTATGCCTTCTGGCACTGAGTACGTATACTCTAAGCCCCGTTCCAAGGGGGCAAAGGTCAGTGCCGAGTAAGGTGGTCCCGTCAATCATGCAGGACCCGCAAATCTGTGGCCACAGAGTCCACACGTTC
>BLSH010144705.1:38354-49524 GCA_018402905.1 Glandirana rugosa | reverse complement strand
GACCCGCCCCCTCCTCCTGCGTTCCAGCGGCCGGAACTACTCACCGCTACGCCCCCGCCGGAAGTCCCGCCCCCCGGAAGCCGCGTCGCCCGCTGCTCCGGGATCCAGTCCGATATACCGAGCCCCTGCTCGGTATACACACCACAACCGCGGCCCTGGACTCTAGGAGCAGACCCTCCCGGCTGGCTATCACTCCTATGAGCCAGAAGAGGAGAGGACACCGGAACACCCCCTGCTCGATCAAGGAGGTGCTGGGCTGGTCCAAGGTACCTATTCTCAGAGAGACTACCTCTTACCCAAAGAGCGCAGCTCCCTCTCTTAGTTCCCCAGCAGCGCTTCCACCATGACGGAGGAAACACTAAGACTGAGGGCATGGTGGAAGCAGCCGCTTTTAAAGGGGCGTTGACACGGCAGTGTTTCCTGTAAGAGGTGGAGCTGCGCTCTCTCCATGGTGCTGTCCTGAAAGGCGAGAGGAGAAAAAGATGTTTTCTATACAAACCAGCCATAGGCCTTTCCTTCAAAAATATACACCAGACCAATATTTATCCTTGATGTATGGTATATATTTTATGGGGGAAGCCTACGCAAAAAAAAAAAGAAACATAGGGTCCCCCCAAAAAAATCATATCATACCCTTATCCAAGCATGCAGGCTGAGGGTGGGGCTTCCCCTGATCCCCCTCAATTTATCAGAAGTAGGGGACAAGAGTCTTTTTTCCACAACCCTGGCTCAGTGGTTGTAGGGGTCTGCAGGCAGGGGGCTTATCGGAATCTGGAAGCCTCCAGTAACAATAAGGCGGGCCTCAAGATACTGCCTCCCCTTGTAAATGAGTAAGCACCCCTTACGTTGTTCAACAATGTAAATCCAATGTTAACCACTTGCCGACCGTCCGCCATGGCTTGACGGCGGCAAAGTGGTTCGCTATCACAAACCGCCGTCACCTGACAGTGGCTGCGACAACGAGTATTGTGAACGCGCACCGCCGGAGGCACGCTCACTGTGTTCCGGGGGGGGGCCGGGGCGGACCCCATCTCCGCCGGCTACCCGAGATGGCTCCCCCGCAGTGAGAGAACGGAGGTCCGTGTATGTAAACACGGATCTCCGTTCTGACAGAGGGGGAAGGGCGATGATCACAGGCTTCCTGTATATGGAAGCCGTGATCACTTCCCTCCCCCTGCCAGCCCAGCCCCCATACAGTTAGAACACACTGAGGGAACACAGTTAACCCTTAAAGCGCCCCTACAGGTTAACCCCTTCACTGCCAATGGCATTTACATAGTAATCAGTGTATTTTTATAGCACCGATTGCAGTATAAATGCCATTGGTCCCAAAAAAGTGTTAAAATGGTCCGACATGTCTGCCGCAATATCGAAGTACCACTAAAAATCATAGATCGCCGTCATTACTAGTAAAATATTTTAAAAAAATAAAAACCCCACAAATTAAATCTCATCATTCGTAAACATGGCAACTTTTGCGCAAACCAATCAATAAACGCAGATTGTGATTTTTTTTACCAAAAATATGAGGAAGAATATAAATCGGCCAAAACCGATGAAAAAAAAGTTTTTTGCAAAATTGTCGCTCTTTTTTGTTTATAGCAGTGATCAGAAATGATGCAGAGGTGATCAAATACCACCAAAAGAAAGCTCTATTTGTGGGAAAAAAAGGACGCAAATTTTGTTTGGGTACAACGTCGCAGACTGCGCAATTGTCAGTTAAAGCAAAGCAGAGCCAAATCGCAAAAAGTGCTCTGGTCCTAAAGGGGGAAATCCTTCCGGGGCTGAAGTTGTTAAAGTGTTACTAAACCCAATAATATGAAAATAGTTCATCTGCCCCCACACAGTGCCCACAGTTTATAAATCTTCTTTTTACATTACAATACCGCCACTATATACCTTTTGGGAAGATCTGTATACCATGGTTTCCTGATATCCTGCACAGTTTGTCCATAGCTATGTGTTGAAATAGGAGGAGTTCTCCACTACAGCCTCTATACACGCCCACATGTGTGATGTCAATATCATATCCTGAACAGTTCAACTGAAACAGGAAATGTTCTATCCAGCATAAGAGACCAAACTGAGCATGTGCAGCTTTACCACCCGCTGTGTATTATATGGACTTGCACAGATTGACAGTGCAGGGAGGGAAGAATCTACGCATACAGGATAAAATAGCCTTTTTTAAATAATGCTGAGGATTAACCCCTTAAGTTCCACAGTAAGTATAACAAGCATGCTATGCTTCATATACAGACTGATTTTACTGTTGTGTGTTTAGTAACACTTTAATCCTGTTGTGCAGTGATGCAAAACCACCTTAATTATAATGAATGACACCTGCCAAAAGAACCAGCTAGTGCCAAATGATAGCTCCTAGGCCCCGCTGCTAAAGATAAATAAAGGGGTGTGCTTCTCGAGTGATGTATTTGAACAAATATGATCACAGCAATATTTGGTCAAAGTCATTGACCCTAAATCCACCCCTTTGTTTACATGGCCAGTGATTCGTAGTAAATAAATGAATGGGGCTGGGTGATGTCACTGGTTGCTAAGGATGTGTTGGGTGCCAACACCCACTGCTTCCTTAGCAACAATTGGCAGCAAGGAAGCTGTCATATACAGTAGTGGTAATAATTCTGTTACTATACATGACATTCAGCTTCAGCCAAACAAGTAAAAAATCCAGTTTGGATGAATGCCGAACAGCCAAAGTTCAGTCCAAATACTTTAAACTCTTGACTAATATCTACACATTTTTTTAAAGTAAAGTTTCTCTTCGGCCTCTACAAAAAAACGATATGCCTTCTGGTTTTAAAGCTACGACTACTGTTACATACAATCTTGGAGCTACAGTAAAGGATATACAGTATTTGGTTTCTCGCAGCTAAAATAATGGCTGTTAGAAGACTCAAGTACTTAAAGCTGATCTCCATGGGAGTGAAATAATAGCACTTCCCTATACTACCCGAAGATTTAAGTTAACAAAATTAAAGGGAAACCTGTCATGACAGAAATACCGGAGGCTGCCATCACTGACTTTTCCTTCTCAAAATGCTAAGTTTCAGGCTATCGTTTAAAGTAAAAGTCCACCCTAACACTAAAATCCCTGCGTCTACAGACATTCACAATCTAACACTAATCTATCTAGTCCTGTAAAGAAGAAATCGCTATACATACTGTGACAGGAGCCATTTTGGGCGGGGAGCCCGTGGAACCCGGAATCCCTTGGAGAGGTTGGGAAACCCTTATTTCAGCTCCCCATGCACCTCCTATGTCTAAGTCATCCTGTGCCTATTAGAGGCACAGGGTGACTGAGAAAAATGACGGACAGCTGTTTAAATGGACAGTGAGAAGGTGGTTTGGATTACTTAAAATGGAACAGTAATATTTATCCACAATATCTACCAAGATATATATAAAGACTATTCCTGGTTTATTTGATTGTGAACTTAACATGTTAATTGAAAGAGCTGGTCCCAGGCGTCTAGAACTGTGTAGGGGCCAAACAGTCTGCTTGTGCTATAGTCTGTTGCCTACTAGGCTGAGGAGGTGGGAGACCACTGTTTGTATTGTTAATTGTAATTAGGTCTTCTGCTATTGTTTGAAGGTAGGCTGTGTTCATGCTTATGTGTATTGTCTGTAGTTAGCTTGGAGATGTGCAGAGCTGGGTGCTGTGGCAGACTGGATGGACAGCGGAGCAGGATGCTGTGGCAGACTGGATGGACAGCAGAGCTGGAAGCTGTAGCAGACTGGATGGACAGCAGAACTGAAGCAGTAGCAGACTGGATGGACAGCAGAGCTGAAGCTGTAGCAGACTGGATGGACAGCAGAGCTGGAGCTGTAGCAGACTGGATGGACAGCAGAGCAGGATGCTGTAGCAGACTGGATGGACAGCAGAGCAGGATGCTGTAGCAGACTGGATGGACAGCGGAGTTGGAGCTGTAGCAGTCTGGATGGACAGCGGAGCTGGAGCAGACTGGATGGACAGCAGAACTGGGTGCTGTAGCAGACTGGACGGACGGTCATACGGGCTTGGTTTGGTAACAGACAATCTGATCAGGTGTAACAGCAGGCAAAGGAAGGTTAGGTCACAAGCCAAAGTCAAACCGTGGATCAAACAGATAATCAGTAAGCAGAAGCAGGGTTGAGGCAAGCCGGGTTCAGGACAGGCAGCAGACAATCGTAAGGTTGGAGACAGACCGGATCAAGGTCACAGAGTAGTACAAATTTCAGGGGATCACACAGAAGCTGCATACCAAACAGCAATGAGACTCAGCAGCAGCCTGGTTTAGATAGGCCGCCCAGAGTGCTCATCAGTGACAGGCCTGCATGCCGCAATGTGCTAGTGCGCATGCGTGAGCGCCATGATTGCGCTCCTGCTCTACGGGCTTCCTGACAAATGCTATGTTTGGGACAATCTGGGGTACTGTGTGGATACCGACATTGGGGGGACTGGAATAACAGACTAACTTCGGAGTCAACCCATCTGCGGTCTCCTCCTGTGTTAGTCTGCTGCGGAAAGATATGTGACAGGAGTCACTTTGGGTGGGGGGGCCCGCGGAAGCCGGAATTCCTTGGAGAGGTTGGGAAACCCTTGTTTCAGCTCCCCATGCACCTACTGTGTCTAAGTCATCCTGTGTCTATTAGGGGCACAGGGTGACTAAGAAAAAATGATGGACAGCTGTTTAATGGACAATGAGAAGGTGGTTTGGATTACTTAAAATGGAACAGTAATATTTATCCACAATATCTCCCAGGATATATATAAAGACTATTCCTGGTTTGTTTGATTCTGCACTCCTCTGCACAGTGAAGCCGTAGATGACAGCTCAGCGTGGGATCAGGTTAGATCTGCTTCAAAATGGTATGTATACTGATTTCTTCTTTACAGGGCTAGATAGGTTAGTGATAGATCGTGGATATCTGTAGATGCAGGGATTTTAATGTTATGGTCGAATACTACATTTATTATTGCAGTTAGCTTAATAAACAAGGCCCAATGTAATCCCCATGGTTTTCCCTGTATTTCACCTCGGTTTTATCAGAATCTTCATTTCCCAGTAAGTCCTCCTCCTCTTCTCTGGACTGAAACCCTTTCTTCTTCCCACTGCTGTCTCCAGGATCTCCGATATTCACAGTAGTGGCATCGGGGTTGGCAGCTAATAAATTGGCTGCATCATCAAACTCTGTCAAGCAGAACAAAAGCAAAATCACTTTGCAAACCTCATAGCCAATGACATAAATAAAACAGAAAATTAGCAGTTATAGGAAACATGTTATGAAAGGAATACATGGGTGCCTTTTCTGACCATTTTCCGAAACCGCTAATTGCCTGGCAGTCTTTGGCTTCAATGTCTCCTGAATCAGTACAAGCATGCATCAAGTGAAACAATAAGTCCAGATATGAAAACATGTTGCAAAATAGTGAACTATAAATTATTAAAGTCACTAGATACACGTAACAGTGAGGCAATTATAATTTTCATTGCAAGGGCAATAATAGGAACCACTACATTTCTCATTTACCGTACTTCTGTGGGTCACAGGAGTGCACTTAGTTCTGCAATCCTGTGACCCAGCGGCCTAATACCCAGTGTTGGCTGATGTCACAGAGCTGGTCCAAGTTCTGCAGGGATCCTGACCAGATTCTTGACTGGTAACTGGCTCAGTCTATCAACGTGCCACTGAGAGCTTGAGCCAGCCGCTCCTGTCCCCTTCACAGTCTAGTGCAACCTTTCTCAACCTTTTCAACACCGAAGAACCCTTGAAATAATTATATGGTCTTGGGGAACCCCTGCTAAAAATTAAAATCTATAACTCATGATACATTAGTGTGATGGTCAATGGGAAGAATGCTCCTTACACTTGTGGACATTGAGAAGAATTACCCCCTTACAGATAGCTAAAAAGACTAATGTCATTGGGAATTTCAATGGAACCCTGGTTGAGAAACCCTGGTCTAGTGGTTCACGGAGCATTGCAGGGGCAAAGCACAAAGCAAAAAGTGGTAGGATGTGTCTAAACAGATTTCTCTACAAAAAAAAAAAAAATGTATTTCCGGTTTATGAAACTGCTACTACTTTTCACCATAACAACAAAATAGCTTTTAAAAAAAGTCAAAAAGGACAATCTATAGATACATAGACACATAGATATGTCCACGTCTGGCACAGCTCATTCATGCTAGCAGTTGAGGGGCAGCAAAACTCAACGTTGAGTCATTTTTTTTTTACTGCCCCCTTTAACTGCAGAGTCAGTGGCTGGGGGTGTACACATGCCGCACCAATGTTGCTTTGCTTTATGGCCACGGCAGGAATTATACCCCCTGTCACATTCTGCACGACCCATTTTAGTTAATGTGGCCACTCTGCAAGTATCCCAAAACCGTGTGCAGTGGAGTTCAAGGGGTTAAAGCAGGTGGTGAGGGGCAAACGCAGATGCCTCTTCAGAGATCAAAGCACACGTGAGCAAGCCCTAACTTGATGAGTGGACTGTCCATAGTGCAAAGGACTTGGATGTTACATCATCAACATGGGACAGCACTGTGCTAAACAGAAGCATCTGGATAAAAATTGAATATACAATAGTGATATAACAAATTTCTGGTGATCTGTAGTGCACCAAATTCATGTAGTATTAACGCATACGGTGATATTTCTTATTTATGGTGCTTTTAATATATGGTGCTACTGTTCTGACAAATTTGTACAGAAATATCGCCATGTCAGTGATAAAGTAAGGGGAGGTAAATAAGACATATTTCATGTTGGAGTAAATTGTTGATTGTGTTGGCATGTAATTATTTTTCTCTGAGACAATTTGGTGACAAAATTTGTCTTATAGATGCATTTACCTTATACGTTTCCATTACTCTCCAAACCTCTCTAAATAGTTTCCCTGCCTGTAAACCTCCATCACTTCACAAGAGGGATGCTTGTGGTAGTTCTGTCAGAGCTGAGACAGATACATATACACCTTACTGACATGTACATGAATCTGACACTAGCTCCGCCATTTGTCGCACTACCACAAGACAGATTTCTAAGACTACTTTCACACTGGGGCAGTTTTCAGGCATTTTAGCGCTAAAAATAGCGCCTGTAAGGCGCCTGAAAACTGCAAATCCTGCAAGCAGCATCTTTGCGACGGTTTGGCCCATTGGAATGAATGGGCAGTGCAAACATGGGCCGCAAACTGTAGCGCTTTTGGGCGAAAGTGCCGCAACATGGGCGCTTTTAATCCCTTCTTGGGTGTCAAAAGCGCCCCACTACTGCCCAAAAAGCGGTAAAGTGCTGCTAAAATGAGCGCCGCTTTACCGCTAACGCCGGCACCGTTCCAGTGTGAAAGTAGCCTAAAGATTATCTATGACACTTTATGAATTCCAGGGAATAGGTCGCATTAGCATCAAGCCAAGTGTGAACTTCACACAGTTACCTGTGTAATATACAGTTTCTATACTATAATAGAGATTAAGCAAAAATGATTTGAAGCTTAGGATTTACCTTGAAATGTAAGCTCATTGGTGCCTGCCATTCACCCAGTTTGGTGGTGTCCAATTTATGCTGAAAAATACACAAGATATAATTTTGCAAATCTTACCATAAAATATAAATACAGATGATTTAAGAAGAAGATGCAAATGAGAGACCTCAACCTGACCCACAAACCTACCCAAAAGCTGCAATACTCAATATTACAAAAGATTCCCAGTTACAGAGAAGAGAGACTGTCCAGATTAATAAATCGCAAGTAACTTAAGTAGAAGCGAACATAAATTTATGGCTTTCCCCCATGAAGAGGATATTAAGGGGGGATATTATCACCATGTATAAATACATAAGTGGACCATATAGTGAACTTGGTGTTGAGTTATCAGTTTCCAGTCATTAGAAAGGACAAGGGGGCACTCTTTACATCTGAGGGAAAAGAGATGTAGGTCCGGTTCACACTGGTGCGAAATGCATACATCACATCACAAGTCGCACACCATTAAGTGTAATGGAACCATTCTAATAGGCAGTGTGAACCGAGCCTTAACCTCCACATATAGAAAGGCTTCTTTCACATGAGCAATCCGATCAGGTCCATCTGTCTTTTTTCCGGCGGACCTGATCAGATGGTCCATGTATCCCTATGGACCAGCAGGTGTAAATGGATTTGTGTCTGTTTACACCCACCTACCTCCAATCTGGTTCGCTAAAAAAAACCATAAGAGGATGCGTCCTCTTCTGTGTAGCTGGATCAGATCGGAGGTAGTCGGGTGGAAACAGACCGCCAGTGCGTTTATACCAGACTTCCCATAGAGAAGAATGGGCTTGTTCCGTGTTCACTCTGCATAAACTAAGCAGACGTGAACATCTCATCTGCCCACTCTGCTCTGATCAGCAGGGGTTCAGTGGACAGGTCCCCTGCTGTGCAATTCAGATTTGCCCTGTACAGTGTTTTAGTGCAAATTTCAGTATTTAGGATGTAAACGAGTACAATATCAATTCATCCCAGAGGTGTTCTGTCGGGTTGAGGTCAGGACTCTGTGCAGGCCAGTCAAGTTCCTTCACCCCAAACTCACTCATCTATGTCTTTATGGATCTTGCTTTGTACACTGGTACGCAGTCATGTTGGAACAGGAAGGAGCCATCCCCAAACTGTTTCCACAAAGTTGGGAGCATGAAATTGTCCAAAATGTCTTGCTGATGCCTTAAGAGTTCCCTTCACTGGAACTAAGGGGCCAGGTCCAACTCCTGAAAAACAACCCCACACCAGAATCCCCCCTCCACCAAATGATTTCGACCACTGCACAAAGCATGGTCCATAAAGACATGGATCAGCAAGGTTGGGGTGGAGGAACTTGACTGGCCTGCACAGAGTCCTGACCTCAACCCGATAGAATACCTTTGGGATGAATTAGAGTGGAGACTGCGAGCCAGGCCTTCTCGTCCAACATCAGTGCCTGACCTCACAGCACACAGGAACAGAGCTGAGGCTGTCAATCAGCTGGAGTTACCTCGCCTGTCACCAAATTTTTCTTGGTGTCAGGGAAACTTGTCAGAAGTGATTCATACTGATAGCAGAGGAATGAAACAGCAGACAGAAATTACATTTAGTGCTGTTAACTGAGACAAGTACATACTATGGAGGGATATGATTTTTTCATACTTGATGTCTGAGGATTACATCCACTAGAGTTTGTTGAACTGTACAAGTAGCAGCCTCACGGTCTGCACATGCATTTTGCTGTTTTGCAGAGCACAGAGTAGGAATTATTGAGATTACCTCGCACTGCACTCAGTAAAACAAACCAATGGAGGACACAGTAGTATTTGGGGGTCAGAGAAGGAAACCACTGAGTGTAACTGGGGAACAGAGGACAAGGTTTAGGTCTAAAGGATGACAAAAGCAGTTTTACTTACCCCATCATCCACTCCCACAGGCTCCCTCTATGCTGCTAGATCGGTTCCCGTAGCCTCTTTGCTCTGGTAGTCGCAGTTCCTCTGACATCATGGATGCCGAAAAACAGTCCACCACTGGAGCATAGGAGAGCAGAAGCTGCTGCAGGACTGTAGGATAGGGTAAGTAAAACTGCTTTACCATTCCCTAGACTTAAACAAGCATTTAAAACTTCCAGTGCATGGGGCAGCCCCAGAGTAAGGGAGGGAGAAAAAATGTTTTATGATCTTATTTGCAAAACAGAATGGTCCTGGGTTTCAAGAATGTATGAAGGAATACATGAAGGCAGTAATTTAAGACTTACTTATGAAAATGCTACTTGCCTGGCTGTCCCCTGCCTCAATACGGTCTTGGTCACTGACCCTGGAACCGCATGCAGTTAGTGAAGTCAGAGGGACAACAGAACTTCTCTATGTATGCTTCTTTCAGGTCCAAGTATTGAGGTCTTCAGATCAATACCTAAGTAACTGGAATTTTCAAAAAGAGCGTTAGCAAAGATCAGCTTACATATGCAGTCAGTGCAGGTTTTCTTTACAATGCTTCCAATGCTGATCTCCCCAGAGAATGCATTCTGAGAGCACACCAGGTATTTATATAAAAACGTATCTAAAGGTTTAGGCCCCCTAGGAAGAGTTAGACCTCCTGTCAGGTCTTAATGGGTGTCTGGGTTCCCCATTAGAAAGATCTTCATCATTCTGATGGCAGATAAAACAGGACTTAAAGCAGACCCCCCCCCCACCTTCATTCTTACTAAACTGGGAAATCAATAAACACACCAATAGCAACATTTTATTTGTTTGCCCCTTTCTCACAGGTCCTTCCCATCAGGGCTCTGCTATGCCTCTTTAAAAAGGGCATAATCAGTGGCTGCCTTCTTTTTCCCTGTTTTGTACAGCCCACTGATGATGTTGCATGCACCATATGAGTTCTGGGGCAGCCTGATATTGAACAATGACGCATGTGTGAGATAAGATGAGATCAACCGTATTGGTGACGTTGTCTTCAGAGGGTGCGTTGTGAGGCCAGGACTACATCACCAGTGCCTACTGACCAACCGTCTGAAAGAGACTTAAAAATGTATTTCATTTTAACCACTTAGATATACTACTACAGGGCAGCCCACCTATGCAGAATCACATATATATGTGACGGTATAAAAGGCGAAGTAGTGGACGGACGCTACCTGTCGCCTTGTATGCATTCATTTGGACTGGATTAAACGGAGTCCGGTCCGGATTTTACCAGCCACCATGGCAGGGCTGGTTCCGGTCCGGAGTTTGTGGTCCACTGGAGTCCACCAGCAGGTGGCTTAATTAATCAGGAAGAGATCTCACTAGAGCTCTGACCTGGAACTCAGAGAGGGATCTGAGGGAGCTCTGTGTCTATTTGGACTTTAACCACTTCCTGTCCGGCCTACTGACAAATGATGACCGGGTGGGGTGATCGTTATCCTGACTGGGCGTCTATTGATGTCCTCAGGATAACCCTGGGGCGCGCATCACGTCGATCGGTGGTGCCGTGGGTCAGTCTGACCCACATTACCGATCAAGGTAAGCCTTTTACCACGTGATCAGCCGTGATTGGATCACAGTGTAAACAGGAAGAGCCTGAGCAGTGGAGAGCCGATCGGCTCCTCTCCTGACGGGGGGTCTGCGCCGAATGTTTATCAGTGCAGCACCCCTCAGGATCACCAGGGAGCTGACCAGGACCACCAGGGAGC
>BLSH010144705.1:0-15098 GCA_018402905.1 Glandirana rugosa | reverse complement strand
TGCCACGCTAAACTCCACCACGTGGGGGATATTAGCTCATGGGGATCACTTTTCAGGGAAAAGATTCAGCATGGATGTCAGTCTCTTTAAAGTCTGGCGGCTTGCCAGGTTTATTTTTACAGGTTTGCAAGATCAAAACACAAACAGAAAACAAAACCTTGCCGTCTGGCGCTACACTAAACAAAGAGATTCCTCTCTATACAGTGTGGGGCTGTCCTCAACGCTAACAAAACATAAGCACATTGCAAACCTTGTTTTAGAGTCCAAATTAGCACACAGAGCTCTCTCAGCTTTCTCCCTCTGAGATCCAGGATCAAGCGCAAGTGAGATCTCTTCCTGATCATTAAATGCAGGTGGAGAGGGGTTTGAGTAGACCAGAAAGTCCGGGCTGGAACCAGCTCTGCCACGGTGGCCGGCAAAACCCAGGTCGGACTCCAGGTATTCGCCTCAAAATGATCGTATGCAAGGCAACAAGTATCGCCCCTCCATTGTCGTGCCTCGCATAATGTCACAATATATATATATATATATATATATATATACACCGTGCATTCAATGTAGACTATATATACAGTGCATTCAGTGGTGTACGGTATATAATACAGTGTAGCGTGCTTTTGAAAAAAATCCCCATCATGTCCGGAAGGCCACCAAGGAGAGGCAGACGCTCCCATGCCACTAAAAGAAGGCAAGCAGCCTCTGTGTCTACAATGAAAAGTGGCAGTGGCAGACATGGTGCATCCTTTGCAGGCGGGTCACACTTATTCTTTTTATCTGCTGTTGGCCGTGTTATTGAGCCACAACATGCAGAAGAGTTGATGGAGTGTATAACTAAGCCGTCCTCATCCACTGTCACCCATGCTTATACTAGTTTGTCTTCCAACGCAGCTGCCAAAGCGGCCTATTCCACCGGCTCCTTGTCCACAGTTGCTCCTTCCATAGCCCCACCATCATGCACGGAAGGGTCACCAGGATTATTCGACCATAGTATCGGTTACATGCTGATGGAGGATGCGCAGCAATTTGAAGGCTCAAATGTTGGTTCCCAGGTTGAGGAAGGGAGAAACGTGAACCTAGAGAGAGGGGGTGTCACAGTAGGACAAGAAACTAGCAGTCATGTTCCCCCAGCTGCAGCATACTGCCAAGTTTGCTCCAGTGACGAGGGGGAGGGGATTATGAGGACACTGACTGTACTTGGGTGCCTGAGAGAAGAGAGGAGGAAAGTGAAGAGTAGGAGGAGGTGCAACTTCCAAGATGCAGGATGTCCTCCAGGGGCCAGCATAAGGGCAGCCACCCTATTGCATCACATCACAGAGCTCCACAGGTGGAGGGCGCTGCTGACTCCCTGCTGACCTCCAAAAGTTCATTGGTGTGGGCTTTTTTCAACACTTGTGCAGTAGATCGCACCGTTGCTGTTTGCAATCTATGTCTGAAGCGAATCAAGCGTGCCCAGAACAGCAGCCGCTTGGGCACCACATGATTGACCAGACATATGATGACCTGCTATGCAGACCGTTGGCAACAGCACCTCAAAGATCCACATCATAAAACAAGACAGACTTCTCCTTGCTCCTCATCTGTGATCTCAACCCCTACTATACCTCCAGTCCTCTCAAAAGACTGCACTGAGATGAATGAAGGTATAGTAATGGGTGCCACAAGTACTTGCAGCCAATCTGCTAGCAGTACAACACCAGTTGATATCAGCAGGCAAATTTTCCTACCCCAGTAGCTGAACCATACAAAAAAAATACTGTTCCAGCCATCCATATGCTCAGCGTCTAAATGCTAGCTTGGCTAAATTGCTAGTACTATAAATGCTGCCTTTTCAGCTGGTAGACTCTGCCCCCTTTCGTGAATTTGTGGAATGTGCTGTACCACAGTGGCAGGTTCCAAATAGACATTTCTTTTCACGTAAGGCCATTCCAGCTCTCTACCGTCACGTGGAAGGCAATGGTTTGGCCTCCTTGGACAGGGCGATCAGCAACAAGGTTCATATTAACGCTGACTTATGGTCCAGCAGGCATGGTCAGGGACATTATCTTTCCTTCACGGTGCACTGGGTAACTCTGCTGGTAGCTGGGAAGAATGCAGGACAGGGTTCAGTGTTGGAGCTAGTTCCGCCATCACGCCTCCAAAAAAATGGTGGTGATTATGCCACATCTGCTTCCTCCACCCCCTCCTCTTCTTCTTCCTCTGAACCAGCAGTGCTCCCTAAGCGTCCAAGGGGCTATGCAAGCAATCAGGCTAAAAGAAGCCATGCAGTACTTCAGTTGGTCTATCTAGGGGACAGGAGCCACACAGGGGCAGAGATTCTGTCAGCTCTGCGGGGGCAGGCACAGAGGTGGTTAATGCCACGGCAGGGACACTTGACACATGTTCCATGCTTGACACACATTCTGAATTTGGTGGTGCAGCATTTCTTGACCAGGTACCCAGGCTTACCAGATATTCTGAGGTAGGCCAGAAAAGTCTGTGGTCATTTCCAGTGGGCATCCAATGCCAGTGCTCAGCTGACTGACATTCAGCAGGAATTCAACCTGCCCACCAACCGCCTCATTTGCGACATGCCCACCAGGTGGAACTCAACATTGGCAATGCTGCAGCGGCTGCACACACAGCAGAGGGCCATCAATGAGTACCTGTGTGAGTATGGCACCAGGGCAGGCTCAGGGGAGCTGGGCTTCTTTTCGCCACGCCAGTGGCTACTGACCAAGGATGCATGCACTGTCCTGTCACCATTTGAGGAGGCCATAAGGATGGTGAGCAGCGACAATGCATGCATCAGTGAACACTGTCCTTCTAGTCTTCCTGCTGGAGAACAACGCTTTGTGGAATCATGGACAGGGCACTTGAGGCAGAACAGCAGGAGGAAGAGGAGGACTTCCTTTCCTCTCAAGGCCCCCTTTATGCAAATAGCATTCCTGCAGGGCCGCCACATACACAGGAACAAGAGGAGAAGGATTGTGTCAGCATGGATGTAGAGGATAACATGCAGCAGTCTTCAAGGGATGGTTTTCAGTCCCCAGAAACCCAAGGAGTTGTACGTGGCTGGGAGGAGGTAGTTCCTGACAATGTCACCCTCAGTGACCCAGAGGACTCTCATGTCTGCTCAAACTTTCGCTGCATGGCCTCCCTGATTCTGCAAAGCCTGCGAAAAGACCCCAGGGTTCGTGGTATCAAGGAGAGCGATCATTACTGGCTGGCAACCCTTCTTGATCCACATTACAAGGGTAAAGTTGCAGAGCTCATCCTGCCTTTGCAGAGGGATCAGAGGATGAAACATCTTCAGGATACCTTGAAGAAAAATTTGTGCAACGCCCTTCTAGACCCTGGGACATTACCCTTTCCTGCTGCTGGACAACGTGTTTCTGAGGCTTCCTTCGGTCAGAGGAAGAACGCTGGAGAAAGTGGCCAGCTGACCGATGCCTTTAAACAATTCTTCAGTCCTCAGCTCCCAAGGCTGATAGGTTCAAGCAGCCATCTGCAGTGTCTGCATTATATGGTGCAGGAATATCTAGGGGCAAGAGCAGACTTGGAGACCTTTCCAACTGAGCATCCACTGTGTTACTGGGTCTTGAGGAAGGACCACTGGCTGGAACTTGCTCAATATGCAATCAAGCTACTGGCCTATCCTGCATCCAGTGCGCTTTCAGAATGGACATGCTGCTGGCGGGTTCATAACGGATCAAAGAGTGTGCCTGTCCACAGACTCTGTTGATAGGCTTACATCTATAAAAACGAAAGAGTCCTGGATCAGCAGCTACCAAGCCCCTGATGCTAATCTAACTGTTTGAATTTCGTAGAGATCTGGGGTCCCTTGAAGACTGCCTATGCTGCCTATCCTATTTCCAACAATATTTTGGGTTTAGGGCACCACCAATACCCAAGGCCCAATTTTTCTGCACCTGTTTGACTGGGACATGTCATTACAATTTTTTAAATCATTTTTAACAGCAAGGCCTGTTCCTGTGCCCTACAAGAGTAACTGCGAGGGGTTACAGTGTTCTGCCACCAGCAACACCCAAGGCCTAATTTTTCTGCACCTGTTTGACTGGAGCATATCATTACAATTTTTTTAATAATTTACAACAGCAGGGCCTGTTCCCGTGCCCAACAAGTGTAAATGCGAGGGGTTACAGTGTTCTGCCACCACCAACACCCAAGGCCCAATTTTTCTGCACCTGTTTGACTGGAGCATATCATTACAATTTTTGAAATAGATTTTAACAGCAGGGCCTGTTCCTGCGCCCAACAAGAGTAACTGCGAGGGGTTACAGTGTTCTGCCACCACCAACACCCAAGGCCCAATTTTTCTGCACCTCTTTGACTAGGGCATGTCATTACAATTTTTAAAATAATTTACAACAGCAGGGCCTGTTCCAGTGCCCAACAAGAGTAACAGCGAGGGGTTACAGTGTTCTGCCACCACCAACACCCAAGACCCAATTTTTATGCACCTGTTTGACTGAGGAATGTCATTTTATAGAGTGCAGTCCCCATAGTATATATAATACAGTTCAGAGTATATGGTGCAGTCAGTGTAGTATATATGACACAGTGTATTGAAGTGGTTAAGGGGAACCCTATGACAGGCCCTTTAGATCTGGTATGGATTTTAAGGGGAACCCCGTGCCAAAATTTAAAAAAAGGGTCTGGTTTGGATTTTGGGGGGACCCCACGCAAATTTTTTCAGTGATTTCAGTGGGAGCCGGCAATACATTACAGCCGCGAGCAAGTTTAAATGACTTTTTTCTTTAAAAATGTCATTTTGCTGCAGCACTGTTCTAAACATCACACAGATGCGTCATTTTACAGGCAGACTAAGGGGACCCCCCCAGGCAGGATATTTAAAGGAATATTTTTTTATTGTTTCAATTTCAGCATTATTAAAATCACTGCTCCTGAAAAAAATTATCTTTTTTTTGCATTGATACATGTCCCCTAGGGCAGTACCCAGGTCCCCATACACTTTTCATGGCAATAACTTGCATATAAGCCTTAAAAATGAGCACATTTATTTTTTCATGCTTGAGTTCCATTGATTTTAACAGGGTTCGCATGTTCGCACAAACATATTGACTGATCGCGGTGTTCTGGTGCGAACCGAACCGGGGGGTGTTCGGCTCATCCCTAGTCTGCACAAATTAGCAAGAACTGGAGTTTTGGACATTACCAGTGTGCCTCTTTTGTGGCGTGCCCCTCAGCCCAGGAGATGGAATAATTCTGACGTTGGATGCCAGTCTGTCTCCAGTCTGCAAGGCCATTGGAGCTTGGTGGAATGCAGATGCTCTGACCTCAATTAGTATTGGCTCCATGGGGCATTCCAGCAGTAGTTCGCATAGAGACTCCACTGAACACGCAGCTTTTGGTATTTGCAACAAGGTAGAAAGGTGAAGTGATAAAAAATGAATTCACAGTGCCATGGGTTTTTTCCCTGGGTGTCTGTCTTCCTCCAGTGTCCTTGTTTATGAAGATTCTTCTGAAAATTTGGACAGAACACGTTTATGCCATACAGGTGCTTTTCACCTGCTAAGGAGGCCTTGGTTTTCATTGCTCCCCCAGATGTTGCCAATCCTGTTTCCGCTCAAACAAGATCTTTTATGCCAATGTCAATGGCAGCACCCCAATCCAGTGTAACTCTTCTAATACAAACATTTTATTGAAAAGAATAAGAAAAACAGTAGAAAGTCAGCATACATTTTAAACGGGATGCAACCCGTATAGCGTAATGTACATGTTATACTTAAACAACATGCGGGGTTCGACCCCAGTTAGTGACCGAGTCCAAAGTAGTATATCTGGTTCAGGGTATAGATTCTATAGCAGTTAAACAAGTTCTTACAATAGTTGACACCAGTACCAGATTCAGGTGCATCATGGACGTTTATAAACCTGAGGACCTAGAGAAGAAGCTATACATGTACTCTAATAGAGAAAGGATACAAACCTTAAGGGTTTGTATGTAGAAAAAAACTTGCTAAAATAAACATAACAAACCTAAGAAGATTGTGTGGAGCATTAAAGATTAATACTTGTCACCAAAGCCAGTAGCGTCTTGACAGCTCAATAACCCAGTGAACTACCATAAGATGACCAGTTAGCCCAATTGTTATGGAAAACATGTATGGTGTCACATATATTATGATGAATACGCTCCAATAGTTTGATAGCTTCCATTCTTTGTAAGACCTGAGTCCAGGGTACTATAGGTGTGCACCAATTTAGGCCCATATGATGGCACAAAAGAGCGTATGGGCTAGTTCTTGGTTGGGGGTTGGGTTATCCATGATTGAGGTAGAAGAGCAGGCATATTGGTAGTGTCAGGGTGATCAGTGACTCAGTAATTTGGGTGACTTTTGAAGCTGCCTGCCTCCAAAGAGGTTTAAGGCGGGAGCAACTCCAAAATGTATGGACAAACGTACCAGCTGATTGGCAGACCCTAAAGCAAGTTTCAGTTACTCATGGGTAGTATCTATGTATTCTATTTGGAGTGAAATACCACCTTGTGTGGAGTTTCACCACTGTTTCCTTAATGGACATGGAATGTGTGCATTTATGCATATTTGTTCGCATATCTGACTATTCTTCACTTGAAAGCTCCTGCCCAATCTCAGACTCCCAGCGGGTCATTGCAGAAGACTCCTCTGGTAGGAACATTTCATTATGATATCTATAAATCATCGAAATGACGCCTTTTTCTCTCAATGAGTTATAGCAGATGGTGGGAGAAGGAGCAAAATTGTGTTCTATGTGATAGGGCATTAAGTTTGGTAAGGGCATTCGACTCCCACCAAAAGAAATTGACAGGTGAATTATAGGCCGGGAGGAATTGATCATCTCCCATGAATGAGGACAAGGAAGGTCTGGGTGACCTCCATTTACATTTCTGGTGGTATAAGGTCCCTAGGTGTATTGTTTGGCTCACTATGCTATTCATTGAGCCAACTTCTCTAGTCCTCATCCCAGGGATCCAAAGTAGACTTGCCAATTATAGAGGATGTATTTAGGCTTGCTCAAATTGTAGCCAGGGGATCTGAGAACGGGGAGCATGCCATTGGGCCGTTTGAGTCAATATGCCTGCTTGGTAATAAAGCCATATATTGGGTAATCCCAATCCCCCCTGTGTTAGGGGCCTATGTGCAAGAAGTTTACCATATCTGGGTTTCTTGTTCCTCCAGATAAATCTGTCAATAGCACGCTGGTGCTGTTCTATAGTTTGGTGGGAGACATATATGGGTAGGGCCCTAAAAAAGTACAATAGTTTGGGCAAGATGGACATGTTAATGGCCGTTACTCTTCCCATAAGTGAGATAGGGAAGGATGACCATTGTTGTAGCCATTGTTTAACCCTGGAGAAGGCCTGTGGATAGTTAGCATTGTACATAGCCTGTAACAAGGGTGCCAGACGTAATCCTAGATATTGGAGGGTATTATCTGTTATGGAGAAGCCAAATAGGTTTTTTTTGCTTATCATAGTTTGGGGGATGTAAATTGGGAGAGCAGAGCATTTTGTCAGGTTAACCCCGAGCCCAGAGAGGGTATGGAATTTTTGGAACGTGGATATTAAGTTTGGGAGAGAGATTGCTGCTTCAGGTAAAAACATAAGGACATCATCCGCGTACATGCTTAGCTTGAAAACCTCACCCCCCCTTCTGGTATCCTTTGATATTAGGGTCAGTGATAATTGCCCTAGCCAAGGGCTCTATCGCCAGGGCAAAGATCAATGGTGACAAGGGACACCCCTGTCTTGTACCTCTACTCAGTGGGGTAGATAATAATCAGAGGTGCAGCCTGGCAGCTTGATTCGTGTATGGGGATTGTGCCTTCAGTGAGACTCGTTTAATAGCCTGGCCACCTTCTCATCTGAGGTGATTCAGACCATGGTGAAGACCACAAGGCCATGAATACTACATATGAGAGGATATGAAGGAAGTTTGTTCTGTTTGCTCAGCAAAATTTTCTCTCCTGTGTCCCCAGCTCTAACCAATATCCTGGACATTTTAACAATCAGCACTTGAGGTTGGTCTGGCATACAACTCCATTCTCTGCCTTTATCTTATTTTTTAGGCTGTAGATGGGTAGAAGAGCCATTGAACCAAATGCTCCTTCGACCTGAGGGGCGGCAGCCTTTGGGGCAGTTATGCCAGGATTTCAGTAGAAGATATATGTGACAGCTAGCCCTTCATTCGGCTTTACAAGCTAGGCGTACAGTCAGCAAGTTCTGTAAAGTTTTGGACAAGATATATATAACTTTTTTTTTGTCTTTGGCAGCTTTTCCTTGATTATCAATGCTTCTTTTCATGTGTTCTCTCCAGCCCATTTATTCAGCTAGTTATATCCCATTGTGTGTTTTTTTTGGGGGGGGAGGGGCCTCTATCAAAGCATGCCTCACTCTTGAAATGGCATGGATTTTACATTCCTATTGACTTGTACGGGAATTCAATCCCCATTTGAAACAAGCATAAAAAAGCCAATCCACACAGCCCTAAAGCACTTTCCCATTAAAGAGCAGATGTTGGGTTGAAAATGATTTGATTAAGTGGGCAAATATTTTTTCTTGCAATTTTCAACAGGAAATTTTTATTAAAAATCTTGTTTAAAAATGAGTGAAAAATAGAATGAATGTAAAAAAAATGTAAAACAACTTTTATGAATAGAAAGTGATCATGTATGGAGGAAGGGCAGACGGTTGACACGGTGCCTTGAAAAAGTATTCAAACCCCTTGAAATTTTCCACATTTTGTCATGTTACAACCAAAAACTTAAATGTATTTTATTGGGATTTTATGTGGTAGACCAACATAAAGTGGCACATAGTTGTAAAGTGGAAAGAAAATGATAAATGGTTTTCCAAAATGTTTTCAAATAAATATGTGAAAAGCGTGGCATGCATTTGTATTCAGCCTCCCTGAGTCAATACTTTGTAGAACCGCCTTTCTCTGCAATTACAGCTGCAAGTGTTTTTGGGGATGTCTCTACCAGCTTTGCACATCTAGAGAGCGACATTTTGTCTTATTTGCAAAATAGCTGAAGCTCTGTCAGATTGGATGGGGACCATCTGTGAACAGCAATTTTTAAGTCTTGACACAGATATTCAATTGGATTTAGGTCTGGACTTTGACTGGGCCATTCTAACACATGAATATGCTTTGATATAAACCATTCCATTGTAGCTTTGGCTGTATGTTTAGGGTCGTTGTCCTGCTGGAAGGTGAACCTCCACCCCAGTCTCCAGTCTATTGCAGACTCTAACAGGTTTTCTTCTACGATTGCCCTGTATTTGGCTCCAACCATCTTCCCATCAACTCTGACCAGCTTCTCTGTCCCTGCTGAAGAAAAGCATCCCCACAACATGATGCTGCCACCACCATGTTTCACAGTGGGGATGGTGTGTTCAGGGTGATGTGCAGTGTTCGTTTTCCGCCACACCTAGCGTTTTGCTTTCAACGTTCAATGTTGGTCTCATCTGACCAAAACACCTTCTTCCATGTGTTTGCTATGTTTGCTGAGCAGGGGGCGGGGCCGAGCTGCGGCTCTATGTGTCTTATAGACGCATAGACCTGGGCTCGAGAGGGAGCATGTACCAGTGCCCCCAAAGTGGCTTGCTATTGGGGACAATGGTCAAGAGGGAAGAGCACCGGTGGGGGACCCGAGAAGAGGAGGATCATGCTGCTCTTAGCAAAACCACTGCACAGAGCGGGTAAGTATAACATGTTTGTTATTTACAATATTTTAAAAAAGCTGAACCTTTAGTACCACTTTAAGAAGGCGGGGGGGAGGGGGTTAAATGGACAAGGGAGGATTTCAACTAAAAGGAGCATTAGCACAAGGGACACATCCTTCTGACTGTAAGTAATGTCCCTTGTGCTGATTTTTTTTTTTAATAGAGGTCTTTAAATCAGACTAAAAAGAGAGACAACTGAGGAGAAACAAAGGATAACGAGGTTTAGTTCAAAAAGAGGGACAGTCTCTCTAAACGAGGGACAGTTGGAAGTATACTGTTGTGCTCATAAGTTTACATACCCTGGCAGAATTTAAGATTTCTTGGCCATTTTTCAGAGTATATGAATGATAACACAAAAACTTTTCTTTCACTCATGGTTAGTGTTTGGCTGAAGCCATTTATTATTAATCAACTGTGTTTATTTTTTTTTAAATCAAAATGACAACAGAAACTACCCAAATGACCCTGATCATAAGTTTACATACCCTGGTGATTTTGGCCTGATAATATGCACATAAGTTGACACAAAGGGGTTTGAATGGCTATTAAAGTAACCATCCTCACCTGTGATCTGTTTGCTTGTAATTAGTGTGTGTGTGTAAAAGGTCAATGAGTTTCTGGACTCCTGACAGACTCTTGCATCTTTCATCCAGTGCTGCACTGGCGTTTCTGGATTCTGAGTCATGGGGAAAGCAAAAGAATTGTCAAAGGATCTGCGGGAAATGGTAGTTGAACTGTATAAAACAGGAAAGGGGTATAGAAAAGATATCCAAGGAACTGAGAATGCCAATCAGCAGTGTTTAAACTTTAATCAAGAAGCGGAAAATGAGGGGTTCTGTTGAAACCAAACCACGGTCAGGTAGACCAACTAAAATTTCAGCCACAACTGCCAGAAAAATTGTTTGCGATGCAAAGAAAAATCCACAAATAACTTTATGTGAAATACAGGACTCTCTGAAAACATGTGGTGTGGCTGTTTCAAGATGAACAATAAGGAGGCACTTGAAGAAAGATGGTCTGCATGGTCGAGTCGCCAGAAGAAAACCATTACTACACAAATGCCACAAAGTATCCAGCTTACAATACGCCAAACAGCACAGAGACAAGCCTCAAACCTCCTGGCACAAAGTCAGTTGGAGTGATGAGACCAAAATTGAGCTTTTTGGCCACAACCATAAACGCTACATTTGGAAACGAGTCAACAAGGCCTGTGAAACACGGAGGTGGATCGCTAATGTTTTGGGGATGTGTGAGCTACAAAGGCACAGGAAATTTGTTCAAAATTGATGGCAAGATGAATGCAGTATGTTATCAAAAAATACTGGAGGAACATTTGCACTCATCAGCCAGGAAGCTGCGCATGGGACATACTTGGACATTCCAACATGACAATGATCCAAAAAAAAAAGGCCAAGTTGACCTGTCATTGGCTACAGCAGAATAAAGTGAAGGTTCTGGAGTGGCCATCTCAGTCTCCTGACCTCAATATCATTGAGCCACTGTGGGGAGATCTCAAACATGCAGTTCATGCAAGACAGCCCAAGAATTTCCAGAAACTGGAGGCTTTTTGCCAAGAGGAATGGGCAGCTTTACCATCTGGGAAGATAAAGAGCCTCATCCACAAATACCACAAAAGACTTCAAGCTGTCATTGATGTTAAAGGGGGTAATACACGGTATTAAGGACTGGGGTATGTAAACTTTTGATCAGGGTCATTTGGGTAGTTTCTGTTGTCATTATGATTTAAAAAGAGTAAACACAGTTGATTGATAATAAATGGCTTCAGCCAAACACTAACCATGAGTGAAAGAAAAGTTTTTGTATTAGCATTCGTATTCTCTGAAAAATCATAAGTTCTGCCAGGGTATGTAAACTTATGAGCATAACTGTATGTACAGTATCTCACAAAAGTGAGTACACCCCTCACATTTTTGTAAATATTTTATTATATCTTTTCATGTGACAACTCTGAAGAAATGACACTTTGCTACAATGTAAAGTAGTGAGTGCACAGCTTGTATAACAGTGTAAATTTGCTTTCCCCTCAAAATAACTCAACACATAGCCATTAATGTCTAAACCACTGGCAACAAAAGTGAGTACACCCCTAAGTGAAAATGCCCAAATTGGGCCCAAAGTGTCAATAGTTTGTGTGGCCACCATTATTTTCCAGCACTGCCTTAGCCCTCTTGGGCATGGAGTTCACCAGAGCTTCACAGGTTTCCACTGGAGTCCTCTTCCACTCCTCCATGACAACATCACAGAGCTGGTGGATGTTAGAGACCTTGCCATCCTCCACCTTCCGTTTGAGGATGCCCCACAGATGCTCAATAGGGTTAGTGAAAGAAGACATACAAAAAGGAGAGGAGAAAAGAATGGGGCTTTAAATGAGATCTGCCACCATCTGATAATGTAAGGAAATAAACGAAATATGTATATAGTGTCAATTTGCCAAAATTGTAGAACATAAGTCGTAGTCACAAACAATAATATAAATGGTCATAAAACATGAGTTTATTTGCGCATGAAAGAGACAAACATACATGACCATCTCTGCATCAAAGACAGTCTGTCATATATGACATAATACAATGGTCACATGATTCTACATCTGCTATGTGCATGCTACAATATTAGAAGGGCATGATATAAGACAACCATACATTTATCAATATAGATATAAATATGAAAACACAAATTACATGGTTCAAAAAACATGGTTCAAAAAATGGCTAGTTCAGCTCATATATAAAGGTATAAAATCAGTAGAAATATAGGACTTGTCCCGGTATCTTGGATCATTGTGTATAATAAGAGAACTCTGTATTAGGGAGCCCTAGGTACGGAACTCAACACTGCGTTTCGTGGTATTTCAACCACTCATCAGGAGTTTTAAGTACCGATGATACTGAAAAAATGCATAAATAATAATTAATACATGGGGTCCACTCATATCCTCTGAAAAAAAAAAAAAAAAAATATATATATATATATATATATATATATATATATATATATATATATAATCTGTGAGAAATTGTGTCAACCATAGCTGCAACTAACAACGCTCCTGCCAATGCTTGAATAGCCCGGAGTAGAAAGTCAGGGAAATCCCGGACGTGTGTCCAGATCGGAGCTGAGGCGGGAGGTCCCCCCAAAAGGGACATGGGCGAGAGACAGGCCGGGTCGCCGCATCACAGCTCCCATGTCTGGTGGATGCATGTGAATCTTGATATCTGTGAACTGCAAAACAACCAAAATGATGAACTATAGGGTTAGTGAAAGAAGAGATGTGGGTACTGCGCTTAGGATGTGGGTGTGTAAGTGTGCTGCCGCCCAGAAGACTCTTCGCCCTTATGGGTTTGAAGAGTTGATATGCACTAGGATAGTGGAGTCTTGGGTTAGGCGCTTCTCACAATATTAGATAGACTTGTGCATGGCTAAAAAATTTGTTTTTTTCGTTTTTCGGAAATTCTGAAATTCAAAAAATTCGGAATTCGGAAATTAAAAAAATTCGGAATTCGGAAATTAAAAAATTCGGAAACCCGAAATTCGGAAATTTGCGGTAATGCATACTGTATGTATGTGTGTGTATACTGGGTGTGTATATACTGTGTGTATATTGTATGTATATTGTATGTATACTGTGTGTATACATACAATATACATACAAAATACACACAGTATATACACACCCAGTATATACACACACATACATACATAGAGTATGCATATATACAGTCACACACTGCAAAAGTCGGAAATAAGGAAGAGCATTTGAAATAATAATAGCTTATTATAATTTATAATTTAAAATAATAAATCAATAACTTATTATTTCAAATGTTCTTCCTTATTTCCGAAATTCCGAAATAAGAAAGAAAACATTTGAAATAATAATAGCTTATTATAATTTATAATAAGTTAAAATAATAAATGAATAACTTATTATTTCAAATGTTCTTCCTTATTTCCGAAATTCGGAAATAAGAAAGAACGTTTGAAATAATAATAAATAGCTATTAAATTATAGGTATTGGAATTTCCTTGAAAGTTTGGCTGTTAGTGAACTTAAATATGAAATTTATCGCTAATAGCCATATCTTCAAGAAAAATGCAATACCTATAATTTAATAGTTATTTATTATTATTTCAAATGTTCTTTCTTATTTCCGTATTTCCGAATTTCGGAAATTCGGAAATAAGGAAGTACATTTGAAATAATAAGTTATAAATGTATTATTTTAACTAATTATAAATAATAATAAGCTATTATTATTTCAAATGTTCTTCCTTATTTCCAACTTTTGCAGTGTGTGACTGTATATATGCATACTGTATGTATGTATGTATGTATGTATGTATGTGTGTGTATACTGGGTGTACATATACTGTGTGTATATTGTATGTATATTGTATGTATACTGTATATACACACCCAGTATATACACACACATACATACATACATACAGTATGCATATATACAGTCAAACACTGACGGACACCTGTCAGGCAGTAGTTGGGGTTCCGCGTGTATCCAGATGGCGGTGGTTCCGGAAGTCTCAGCCGTGGATGTCTCCAATCATCCCAGATCAGGGACTGGATCCAGGACAATCCTCCCCAGGGAATACCCAGTGTGTGGAGAGAATCCGATGATGAAGACACAACATGCCTGCCTCCTCCTGTTACAAAGACAGATAACAGAGGGAGAGGTGCACGCTCTATTGTGCAGAGGATGCTGGATTTTCTTCACTAGTTCTCCCAACTTTGTGCCTTCCTCAAAGGATCAGGCCATCTTTATGTAGCGCAACAATCTTTTTTTTTAGATCCTCAGAGTTCTTTGCCATGAGGTGCCATATTGAACTTCCTGTGACCAGTATGAGAGAGTGAGAGCGATAACACCAAATTTAACACACCTGCTCCCCATTCACACCTGAGACCTTGTAACACTAACAAGTCACATGACGCCGCGGAGGGAAAATGGCTAATTGGGTCCAATTTGGACATTTTCACTTAGGGGTGTACTCACTTTTGTTGCCAGAGGTATGTTTGTTGAGAGCACAGCAAATTTACACTGTTATACAAGCTGTACACTCACTACTTTACATGGAAGCAAAGTGTCATTTCTTCAGTGTTGTCACATGAAAAGATAGAATAAAATGTTTACAAAAATGTGAGGGGTGTACTCACTTTTGAGAGATACTGTATGTTTTAATGTTATATAAGGAAGGCTGCACTTTGACATAAATAAACAGGGTTTATAGGACATTCTTCCGTCACATGTTTCTTAGAGTAGATAGCGTGTCTGCGGAAGGGAAACACCTATCTGTTCTTGCTGCCAGCAAATCATTCCCCTAGGGGACAGTCCCC
>BLSH010144693.1:86753-99037 GCA_018402905.1 Glandirana rugosa | reverse complement strand
TCTTTCCCTTAATAAACTCTTTGGTTGCTTTCGCAGTATGCTTCGGGTCATTGTCCATCTGCACTGTGAAGCGCCGTCCAATGAGTTCTGAAGCATTTGGCTGAATATGAGCAGATAATATTGCCCGAAACACTTCAGAATTCATCCTGCTGCTTTTGTCAGCAGTCACATCATCAATAAATACAAGACAACCAGTTCCATTGGCAGCCATACATGCCCACGCCATGACACTACCACCACCATGCTTCACTGATGAGGTGGTATGCTTTGGATCATGAGCAGTTCCTTTCCTTCTCCATACTCTTCTCTTCCCATCACTCTGGTACAAGTTGATCTTGGTCTCATCTGTCCATAGGATGTTGTTCCAGAACCGTGAAGGCTTTTTTAGATGTTGTTTGGCAAACTCTAATCTGGCCTTCCTGTTTTTGAGGCTCGCCAATGGTACATCTTGTGGCGAACCCTCTCTATTCATTCTGGTGAAGTCTTCTCTTGATTGTTGACTCTGACACACATACACCTACCTCCTGGAGAGTGTTCTTGATCTGGCCAACTGTTGTGAAGGGTGTTTTCTTCACCAGGGAAAGAATTCTTCGGTCATCCACCACAGTTGTTTTCCGTGGTCTTCCGGGTCTTTTGGTGTTGCTGAGCTCACCTGTGCGTTCTTTCTTTTTAAGGATGTTCCAAACAGTTGATTTGGCCACACCTAATGTTTTTGCTATCTCTCTGATGGGTTTGTTTTATTTTTTCAGCCAAATGATGGCTTGTTTCACTGATAGTGACAGCTCTTTGGATCTCATATTGAGAGTTGACAGCAACAGATTCCAAATGCAAATAGCACACTTGAAATGAACTCTGGACCTTTTATCTGCTCCTTGTAAATGGGATAATGAGGGAATAACACACACCTGGCCATGGAACAGCTGAGCAGCCAATTGTTACATTACGTTTGGTCCCTTAAAAAGTGGGAGGCACATATACAAACTGTTGTAATTCCTACACCGTTCACCTGATTTGGATGTAAATATCCTCAAATTAAAGCTGGAAGTCTGCAGTTAAAGCACATCTTGTTTGTTCCATTTCAAATCCATTGTGGTGGTGTATACAGGTGCTGGTCATATAATTAGAATATCATCTAAAAGTTGATTTATTTCTCTAATTCCATTCAAAAAGTGAAACTTGTATATTATATTCATTCATTACACACAGACTGATATATTTCAAATGTTTATTTCTTTTAATTTTGATGATTAGAACTGACAACTAAGGAAAATGCCAAATTAAGTATCTCAGAAAATTAGAATATTACTTAAGACCAATACAAAGAAAGGATTTTTAGAAATCTTGGCCAACTGAAAAGCATGAACATGAAAAGTATGAGCATGTACAGCACTCAATACTTAGTTGGGGCTCCTTTTGCCTGAATTACTGCAGCAATGCGGCGTGGCATGGAGTCGATCAGTCTGTGGCACTGCTCAGGTGTTATGAGAGCTCAGGTTGCTCTGATAGTGGCCTTCAGCTCTTCTGCATTGTGGGTCTGGCATATCGCATCTTTGTCTTCACAATACCCCATAGATTTTCTATGGGGTTAAGGTCAGGCAAGTTTACTGGCCAATTAAGAACAGGGATACCATGGTCCTTAAACCAAGTACTGGTAGCTTTGGCACTGTGTGCAGGTGCCAAGTCCTGTTGGAAAATGAAATCTGCATCTCAATAAAGTTGGTCAGCAGCAGGAAGCATGAAGTGCTCTAAAATTTCCTGGTATACAGCTGCGTTGACCTTGGACCTCAGAAAACACAGTGGACCAACACCAGCAGATGACATGGCACCCCAAACCATCACTGACTGTGGAAACTTTACACTGGACCTCAAACATCGTGGATTGTGTGCCTCTCCTCTCTTCCTCCAGACTCTGGGATCCTGATTTCCAAAGGAAATGCAAAATTTACTTTCATCAGAGAACATAACTTTGGACCACTCAGCTACAGTCCAGTCCTTTTTGTCTTTAGCCCAGACGAGGCGCTTCTGACGCTGTCTGTTGTTCAAGAGTGGCTTGACACAAGGAATGTGACAGCTGAAACCAATGTCTTGCATACGTCTGTGCGTAGTGGTTCTTGAGGCACTGACTCCAGCTGCAGTCCACTCTTTGTGAATCTACCCCACATTTTTGAATGGGTTTTGTTTTACAATCCTCTCCAGGGTGTTGTTATCCCTATTGCTTGTATACTTTTTTCTACCACATCTTTTCCTTCCCTTTGCCTCTCTATTAATGTGCTTGGACGCAGAGCTCTGTGAACAGCCAGCCTCTTTTGCAATGACCTTTTGTGTCTTGCCCTCCTCGTGCAAGGTGTCAATGGTCGTCTTTTGGACAACTGTCAAGTCAGCAGTCTTCCCCATGATTGTGTAGCCTACAGAACTAGACTGAGAGACCATTTAAAGGCCTTTGCAGGTGTTTTTAGTTAATTAGCTGATCAGAGTGTGGCACCAGATGTTTTCAATATTGAACCTTTTCACGATATTCTAATTTTCTAAGATACTGAATTTGGAATTTTCCTTAGTTGTCAGTTATAATCATCAAAATTAAAAGAAATAAACATTTGAAATATATCAGTCTGTGCGTAATGGATGAATATAATATACAAGTTTCACTTTTTGAATGGAATTAGTTAAATAAATCAACTTTTTGATGATATTCTAATTATATAACCAGCACCTGTAGAGCCAAAAAGATTAGAATTGTGTCGATGTCCCAATATTTATGGACCTGACTGTATTTCGTAGACGCAATAACTTTTGCGCAAACTAATCAATATACGCCTATTGCAATTTTTTTAACCAAAAATATGTAGAAGAATATATATCGGCCTAAACTGATAAAGAAATGTTTTTTTTATATTTTAAAGTTTAAAAAAAATGTTTTCAAAATTGTCGCTCTTGTTTTGTTTATAGTGCAAAAACCGCAGAAGTGATCAAATACCACCAAAAGAAAGCTCCTATTTGTGGGGAAAAAAAGACGTCAATTTTGTTTGGGTACAGCGTCGCATGACCGCGCAATTGTCAGTTAATGCAACGCAGTGCCGTATCGCAAAAAATGGCCTGGTCAGGAAGGGGGTAAATCATTCTGGGGCTCAAGTGGTTAACGTGTATATATGATTTTTTTTTTTAACACTGCACTTACACAGCCAGTACTAAATATACCACAATTACAAACACACAAAAAAAAATCAAATATACACTTTAGACCTCTTTCACACTGGGGTGTTTTTTAGGTGATTTAGCGATAAAATAGGGCCTGAAAATGCCCCCCAATCCACCCCAGTGTGAAAGCCCGAGTGCTGTCACACTGGGGCAGTGCGCTTGCAGGACATTAGAAAAAAAGTCCTGCAAGCAGCATCATTGGGGCGGTGCGGGAGCGGTGTATACACCTCTCCTACACCGCCCCTGCACATTGGAAAGAATGGGCGCCGCTTCCGCAGCACCTGAACACAGCTTTGGAAGCACCACATGCAGGCGCTTTTAACCCCTTTTAACCCCAAATAACAGCACCAAAGCTGCAGTAAATTGCTGCCTCCCCACTGTGAAAGTGGCATTAAATGAGGACACCTTTTGGGCTGCCGTGCCATCTCTTTACCGTTCATTATAATATAATATAATATAATATAATATAATATTAATAGGCAGGCACTTAGGCAGGCTAACATGATGTGCAGTGGCAATGGCATTGGAATGGCATCACTTACTTTTCTGCAGTTCAGTGCCCCCTCGTGTGTGTCTCTTCGGCTGGTGAGACTCCCTCCCTCCTTCCTTCATGGTCACCTGTCCTGGACTCCTGGCTGATCCCCTTCATTTCTGGCCACTCTCCTCAGCTGAACAGTCGGCCGGACGGCCGCGGTGAGGCTGTGTGAGCGGCGTGGGCTCACGGAGCAGCCCAGCTGCCTTGGATGTTGGCGCTTGCCGCTGGGGCCCGGAAAGGGAACCCGGCCGGTGGCAAGAATGGATGCAGTGCGGCCCTCTCCGCAGAGCCGACCGTGGAGCCGGCCAGGCTGGCTAGCAATAGTCAGGAGGGCGGCCAAAATTACATGCGGACCGGCGGCCCGGTCATATGCCCGGCCAGCCCTGCCCTAACCACCAGTGACCCAGTCCTGCCCACTGCGTAAGGCAGACTCCACCACATGTGCTCCCTTGGGAGTGGCTGGTAGCTGTGGTTCACCTTATAGCTGCCCTCAATCCCACCATATATCACACATCCGAAGTCACTGAACAGGCCAACTCTTGTTTTTGTTTGTTTTGTTTAGGGGATTAACTTGGATGGGGAAAAGAGGTGACTGTGGGATGCCCAAAGAATTGGTTACAGGACCTCCTATATACATGACCGTATATACACTCTACTTCCTACAGCACTTCCCTTGCAGACTTTTGCTCCTTTACTTCTCTCCAGCGCTTCACTCGCAGACTATTGCTCCTTTACTTATCTCCAGCACTTCACTTGCAAACTATTACTCCTGACCTGAAGGGAAATTTATCAGGCTCACTTATGCGGAGTTCCACCCAAATGTGGAACTTCCTCTTTAAGGGAAGGTGACCCCCCAACATGCCACAATTGACATGTATTTTTTTGGGGGGTGACCAGAGACCCTGTTTTCACAGGGTCCCAGGTCCACTTCCTCCCCTGGAGCCGCGGCTCCAGAAAGGAAGTCCACCTTCCCCCCTCCCTCTTGGCGATCTTCTGGGACACGTCACAGGTCCCAGAAAATACGCCGAGCCATTCACAAGCCGCAGCGCGACTCGCGCATGTGCAGTGAGCGCCCGGCTTTGAAGCCAAAGCCGGGTGCCCACACTTGTGATGCCGGTGCCGCCAAGGGGAGGGGGAGACAAGCGAGCCCTCGGGCGGCCGCATCGCTGGAACGAGGGACAGGTGAGTGACCGATTGTTAGAAATCAGCAGCTACCCTTTTGGTAGCTGCTGACTTTTAACAGGGTGGAACTCCGCTTTAACTCCTGTCTTTTCACCGCAGCTAGCACATGGTGAGGCCTGCACTCGATCAGCAGGGCCTCCTGACCACCCATTACAGGCCGGGGTCAAGGACCCCTCAAGTGTGGTTTAGTACGTTGGTGCTAACTGAGCCTTCAATGGACTACAACTTCTAGCCCATCCCTCTTCCAGGCCACACCGGCCTGCTTTCCTCCCAGTGACACTCCTTCCCCTGACTGGCTCCTTAAACCTCCACAAGCTGTCCACTTTTCCTCTCCCAGCCTGCTCCAGACTTTCCTCCAGCTCCCAGGATCTGTCACTCACCGACTACAGTGGATACTTTAACCACTTCAGCCCCGGAAGGATTTCCCACTGTAGGACCAGAGCACTTTTTGCGATTCGGCACTGTGTCGCTTTAGCTGACAATTGCGCGGTTGTGCGACGTTGTACCCAAACTAAATTTGTGTCCTTTTTTTCCCACAAGTAGAGGATTCTTTTGGTGGTATTTGGTCACCTCTGCATCATTTCTGATCACGGCTATAAACAAAAAAAGAGCGACAATTTTGCAAAAAAAACAATATTTCTTGCTTTTTGCTATAATAGAAATCCCCCAAAAAAAATGTAAAAAAAACAAAATGTATTCATCGGTTTTGGCCGATTTATATTCTTCCTCACATTTTTGTTAAAAAAAAATCGCAATCGGCATATTCAAACAATGAGAATTAATTTCTGGCATTTTTACATTTTTTTTTGTAATGGCGGCGATCTGCGATTTTTATCGGGACTGCGATATTGGGGCAGACATGTCAGACATTTTTGACACTTTTTTGGGACCAATGACATTTCTACAGCAATCAGAAATTTAAATATCCACTGATTACTGAATAAATGTCATTGGCAGTGAAGGGGTTAACCTGCAGGGGGAGATCTAGGGGTTAACTGTGTTCCCTAGGCGTGTTCTAACTGTGAGGGGGCTGGGCTGTCAGGGGCATGAGAGATCTAACTAATCCCAGTGACAGGGATCAATAGATCTCTTAGATGCCGCCTGTCAGAATGGGGAACCACCATGTTTACTTCGGCGGTTCCCCATTCTTCCCCTCTGGCAGCTCATCGCGGATCGCTGGCGGACATCGGGTCCGCCCAAGCTGCGGGCACACTCCTCCAGAATGAAGCGGGCACGAGCAGGCCACCGGCGGCGTGCTCGCACCCCCTAGCTGCCTGTCCATAAAACGCCATCTATTTATGGCAATTTGCGACACAGTGCCACACTGCCGCAGTAACTATACTGCGCACGGTGTGGAAGTGGTTAAAGTGTTCTCAGAAGCCCCTCTGCTGTTCTCCTACTCCCTTGTGCTGCTCCAAGAATCAACTCCACTACTGGCTGCACCCGAGTCTCCAGGCCTCAAGGTCACCCCCCCCCCCAAACTGGGAGCCCCCTCCCGGATAGAGGCCTCCACAACACCTCTTCTACATTCTCCAAACTTCCACTCGACTTCTCCTCCCCCCTGCTGGCAGACTGTTGTATTTAAGGAGGCCTGCCCCCTGCCAATCCAGACTGTAGATTGGTCAGGGCTCCTTGTCATACATCAGGAAGTGACACCTCCTCATCCATCCCCCTCTCCAGAGCCTTCTCTGCTCAAAGGGGAGGAAACTCCAAAGGATGTTCCTTCCTTCCATCTCCAGCCACTCCCTGTGCCACTCCCCAGCCCAGATCAAAACATTCAGGCCTGCACCTACAGTCAGGCCTGGCTACATTTTGCCTCTCCTAGCAAAAAGACCTCACAAAAAACGCCTACACTTTGGGGGGCGCTACAAGAGCTTTGAAAGTTTGAAAGTAAAAATTCAGTCCCTTGGTCACTTCTTTTAAGATTTCTGGTGTTTGTAGGAGGTTTTCGTTTAGCCTCCAGAAGCGGGACCTGGAGGAGGAAGCATCAGAGAGTGCATAGGTCAGGGTGATGGGGCATGGTCGGACCATGTCATAGAGCCGATGGAGGAATTACAGACTGCATGAAGTTGACCGTGGGGGATTAAAAAATAGTCGATTTGTGAACAGACTTTATGGGGTGAGGAAGAAAATGTGTAATCCCTCTCCCCCGAGTGTTGCAGTCGCCATACATCAATCAGTTGTGCCCTACGAATGGATTGTGCAATCCGCTTATGAGAGCCGTTGAAAACAAAAATAGAGCCTGAAGATGTGTCCACCATGGGGACCAGGGGGACATTAAAATCCCCTCCAAGGATCAATTGTCCTTCCTGGAATTCCGACAGCCTGTCCAGGGTGTTGCGGACAAAAGAATCCTGATGATCATTCGGCGCATAGATGCCAATGTCAGTTGTACGTCCCCCAGAAGGCCTTTGATGAAAGCAAAGTGTCCCTCCTCATCTATCAATGTGCCTCAGCAGGTCCATGGCAATTTAATCGTTTTTTTCATTATTTTTTTTCTTGAAAATGCAGAAATTCGGAAATTCAAAAAATACGGAAATTCACAGTAATTCTGCAATTTCTGTAATACGGCAATTGCAGCGGTTCGGAAATTCAGAAATTCGCGTAAATTCAGCAATTGCGGTAATTCGGAAATTGCGAAATTCGCAGTAATTCGGCAATTGCGGTAATCCAGAAATGACGCAATTGGAACAGCCGAAAATCCAAAATTCGAAAATTCGGAAATCCAAAAATTCTAAAATAACAAAGAACATTTGAAATAATAATTAACTAATAAATAACTATTAAATTATAGGTATTGGAATTTCCTTGAAAATATGGCTGTCAGTGATAAAATTCATATTTAAGTTCACTAACAGCCAAATTTTCAAGGAAATTCCAATACTTAAAATGTATAGTTATTTATTATTATTTCAAATGTTCTTTCTTATTTCCGAATTTCCGAAATTCGGAAATAAGAAAGAACATTTGAAATAACTTATTATTTCAAATGTTCTTTCTTATTTCCCAATTTTGGAAATTGGGAAATAAGAAAGAACATTTGAAATAATAATTAATAACTATTAAATTATAGGTATTGGAATTTCCTTGAAAATTTGGCTGTTAGTGAACTTAAATGTGAAATTTATTAAATTTCATACTTAAGTTCACTAACAGACAAATTTTCAAGGAAATTCCAATACCTATAATTTAATAGTTATTTATTATTTCAAATGTTCTTTCTTATATACGAATTTCCAAATTTCTGAAATTCGGAAAGAAGAAAGAACATTTGAAATAATAACTTATTATTTCATATGTTCTTTCTTATTTCCGAATTTTCGAAATTCTGAAATAAGAACATTTGAAATAATAATAAATAACTATTAAATTAAAGTTATTGGCATTTCCTTGAACATTTGGCTGTTAGTGAAATTAATATGAAATTTATCACTAACAGCCATATTTTCAAGGAAATTCCAATACCTTTAATTTAATAGTTATTTATTAGTTAGTTATTATTTCAAATGTTCTTTATTTTCGGATTTCCGAATCTCCGAATTATCGAATTACGGATTTTCGGCTGTTGCAATTGCCGAATTACCGCGAATTTCCGCATTACCGCAATTGCCAAATTACCGCGAATTACAGCAATTGCCGAATTACTGCGAATTTCCACATTTTCGAAGCGGAAAAACAAAAATTCTGGAGAATTCGTAAATCCGATATTTGGAATTCGGAATTCGTCTGAATTGCCGAATTTTGCAAAATTAGGTAAAAACAAAATTCAGAACTAAACTAATTGCACAAGCCTATTTTTTAGTAGAGTGATATGTTAGGGGGTGGAATCTGTTCTTAAGGACGGGTAGCCTATCCTTTCTGAAGTGAGTTTCCTGGATGAATGCTATGTCCGCTCAAGCGCGATTTAAGTCATTCATGAACATTTACCGTTTTTCAGGCGTGTTAAGGCCTTTTGCATTTAAGGAATATATCTGTAGGCTGTCCATTACCAACCGGGATCCTAGAAAAAGGGAAATTGTGGGAGGGTTAGAGAGAGGGATGTAGAGAGAAGATGAAGAGGGTAAAAGAAATTTGAGGATGAAATAGAACGAGGTTTAAGTACTAAACCTCTGCAGTAGAATTGAAAAGAAAGTGAAGGGGTAGAATAAGCCGCTAAAGATAGCAAGCAAAAAGCTTGCAGTAGCACACCTAGACCAGATTCGGGCGAGAAGTGTGCTGGCATATGTGAGGGAATGAGTGGAGTAGGCCGCGGACGAGCTCACCCAGCCCACTCCAACCAACCCAGCCAGGGGAGCCTAATTCAGGAAGTGGCTTTATGCGACCGGGAGATTTGGCCCATGTCACCCCAGGGCGGCAGGTGATTCCAGCGTCCGCATCTCTCCCCAGTCCTCCCGGACCCCCACTAATTCCTGAGGGGAGGGGGGAACATCGGGGGTAAGAGGCAGACCCCGGCCACCCCAAACTCCCGCATAACAGCCCTGGGTCCCACCATCAAGGGGCCGACGTGGACTTATTACAGCAAAACCAGATAACTTGCAGAGCTTAACATTAAATATAACATTTGTTAGCATTGCATAACCATTTAACTATATAACCCATGTACAGTTTAATATGCACATATATGGATTATGATAGTGGGAGAACGCTAGTACATGATCCCCCTTCATCATTCGGCAGTGCTAGCGGAACAAGGGATAGACCCCTCTCATGGTGGGCTGCTATGGGCACATCAGTGCAGGCAGCCGAGCAGGAGATGAAGAACGAGTGGCCCACCCCCACTTAAACTGTACAGGGGGTAGGACCTCCCCCATCCCCCGACCCTGGCAAGTCAAACATCCCCCGAGAGACATCGGGGAGGATTGTAAGTCCTCCCACTCACAACAAGGCTCCCAGTGTGATCGTGGGAGATACTCAACGTCCGTTAACCCCCCACACATATCACAATCACAAAAACATAGCCCAGTATTAGACTTTTCATGGGTAGCAGGAAGTTGGTAATGGTTGCCTAGATCAAGGAAAAAGAAAATGAAAATGGAAAGCAGGGATACCAAACCATCCAAGCATTCATACGGGATGTAGAGCCCATTATCTCAGAAAGCATCAGGGTTCCCAGTGCTGGTAAATGTTTGCAGTTTGCATTGTAATAGTCAAGTACAGCTTCTGTCTGGGCTTGTCCCAGTTCCATCGGGTGAGTAAGTATTCAAATCTAGGGCATTGAGATTGGTCTTATTCCCCCTTGGAGGTGGGGGGGGGGGAACCATAAGCAATCAAGCTCCCACTTAGGATCAGCATGTGGGGGGAGAAAGCCCCTCAGGGTGGGGATCGAGCCCCCTAAGTCAGTGTGGTGGGTAGGTCCGCTCTGGGGAGTTGGTGAGGTTAGAACAGTCAAGTGTCCACATTGTTCAGCAGTAGGGGTTGAAACGTGCAATGTAGCCCTGAAACATTAAGGCTCCAAGACATTTTAATGTCAGTGTAAACCCGGTGGCAACCCAGCGCCGGTCAGACACAGAATACCAACCATGATGGTGTGAGCAGGTCGTGAGCTACTGAGCAAAATAGTTACATGCACTCCCAACAGGGGAGACAGGCCAATGGTCTCAGCTCTTTTATTAGTGCGGTGTGTGGGGAAGTGGTCTTAGCCAAGCAGGATTAACCCGGTGACCTTGCTCCGTAGATAATGAGAGGTCTGCGCTGATAGGACGTTGGGTTCGCTGCAATGTCAGCAGGAGTTTAACTGTGCAGTGATGAAATGAAGGAAGGGGAGAATGAAAGAAGTTGGAAAGAGAGGAATATGGGGCATAAGACTATCCCTTTTGTTTCTTTTTTTTTTTCCTCAGTGTTGCGCCTTTTCTCTTTTTTCCTGCTTTTCTCTCCCTGTTTTTTTTTCTTTTTTCGCTTACTTTTTTTTTCTTTTGTTGTGAGCTGTCAGTCAAATATCCAAAGTTTAATATGGAAGCCGGAACTCTCACCAATGAGTCTTAAAATAAGAACTGAACGTAGAGTGGTGTAAAACTCAAGTGTCAACCTTTTCTTTTTCCCTACACCACTGGAATCTTTGGGGGGGGGTTTCTTTTTTTTTTGTTTGGGTTTCAAGTCCATCAGTTGTTTTTTTTCTTTGTTGTTGTTTTTTGGTTTTCAACTGGCGAGACAGGGATTGTTTGGTTGTGTAAGGTGTGTGTTGATATGATTGTCTTGGAAGTGTATGAGATGAGTGTTGGGTCATCAGTTTGGTTTAGCTCTTTTGCACATTATGAGCAATTGGTTTTGTTGTGTCGCCGTGTAACCACTATGATGAGGGGATGCGGAGATTACATGAAACAAATATTAGTGGTGTTTGATGCGCATAGGAGTCTATGGTATGTATGGATCCTCAGATTATATAGATCACGATGGGTACTTTTAATCACTATAGTTTGGGTATGTGTTGACTCCACTTATATGCTTCATGTAGAATCTGATTGATAATAGCTAAACTTAGAATCATCTCATGGAATGTTAGTGGATTAAACTGTAAAATTAAGAGGGCCTTGGTATTGAAGTACCTGCAGACCCGACATCCACATATTATATTCCTACAGGAAACTCATTTATTGGGGAGTAAGACCCTTACCTTGAAACGCCCTTGGATACACAGAGCTAGGGATGAGCCAAACACCCCCCGGTTCGGTTCGCACCAGAACATGCGAACAGACAAAAAGTTCAGGGCAAACATCCGAACACCATTAAAGTCTATGGGACGCGAACATGAAAAATCAAAAGTGCTCATTTTAAAAGCTTATATGCAATGTTATTGCCCTAAAAAGTGTATGGGGACCCGGGCCCTGCCCTAGGGGATATGTATCAATGAAAAAAAAACTTTTTAAATCGATAGTTTTTTCAGGAGCAGTGATTTTAATAATGCTTAAAGTGAAAAAAACAAATCAAAAATTCCTTTAAATATTGTGCCTGGGGGGTGTCCTTAGTCTGTGTGTAAAAGGGCACATCTCTGTGAGGTGTAGAACATAGCCAGAGCAAAATGACATTTCCATAGGAAACACGGGAAAATGTGTGTCTGATTCCTGTGGGGGGTCCGTGTTATAAATTTCCTTAAAAACTAAACAAAAAAAGTGAAATTCGTAATAATTTTAGTGACGAGGACTTTTTTGATAGCTAAATTTTTCAAAAAAAAAGTAACTATGTATAGGGGATCCCGTCCCGGGCCCAGGGGTATGTGAAAAATCCCGTTATTGTAACGTATATTCGAAAATTTTACTCGTGAAAACTAAAAAGTACAAGCGCAGGGTATCTGAAATTACCACAAGCCTACAAACGGGACTTGAAAAACAGACAAGCGTACAAGACCACGCTTGGCTTGGCCCCCCACAAACCGAGT
>BLSH010144693.1:58339-86743 GCA_018402905.1 Glandirana rugosa | reverse complement strand
ATTAGTAAAAAAAAAAAAAATTAAAAACCCCAAAAATGAATTCTCATCATCCGTAAACGCGACCACTTTTGCGCAAACCAATCAATAAACGCCGATGGCGATTTTTTTTATCGCAAATATGAGGAAGAATATAAATCGGCCAAAAACGGTGAAAAAAAATGTTTTTTTATATTTTTTTTTTGGATTTGTATTTTAGGAAAAAGTAAGAAATTTGGGTTTTTTTGCAAAATTGTTGCTCTTCTTTTGTTTATAGCGGCGATCAGAAATGACGCAGCAGTGATCAAATATCACCAAAAGAAAGCTCTATTTGTGGGAAAAAAAGGACGCAAATTTCGTTTGGGTACAACGTCGCACGACCGCGCAATTGTCAGTTAAAGCGACGCAGTGCCGAATCGCAAAAAGGGCTCCGGTCCTAAAGCTGGAAATCCTTCCGGGGCTGAAGTGGTTAAAAATGGGCCAAGAAATCATAAATTCTGCCAGGATATGTAAACTTATGAGCACAACTGTACATAGTTGGGCTATCACTGTAAACTTGTTTTTGTTAAGGTACCTTTTTTAGGTATACATGGAATCTGACATTTAACTTCATCAGATATATACAGTAAACTTTTGATGCTGCAAACCACTCTGATGTGGTTATAATATGAACATATAACTTTGGTGTTTATATAAAACATTGATATACAGTATTATCCATGTACCTATTTACAGTATCTCACAATAGTGAGTACACCCCTCACATTTTTGTAAGTATTTTATTATATCATTTCATGTTACAACACTGAAGAAATGACACTTTGCTACAATGTAAAGTAGTGAGTGTACAGCTTGTTTAACAGTGTACATTTGCTATCCTCTCAAAATAACTCAACACGGCCATTAATGTCTAAACCGCTGGCAACAAAAGTGAGTACGCCCCTAAGTGAAAATGTCCAAATTGGGTCCAAAGTGTCAATATTTTGTTTGGCCACTGTTATTTTCTAGCACTGCCTTAATTCTCTTGGGCATGGAGCTCACCAGAGCTTCATAGGTTGACACTGGAGTCCTCTTCCACTCCTCCATGATGACATCATGGAGCTCGTGGATGTTAGAGACCTTGAAATCCTCCACCTTCCCTTTGAGGATGCCCCACAGATGCTCAATAGGGTTTAGGTCTGGAGACATGCTTGGCCAGTTCATCACCTTTACCCTCAGCTTCTTTAGCAAGGCAGTGGTGGTCTTGGAGGTGTGTTTGGGGTTGTTGGAATACAGCCCTGCGGCCCAGTCTCCGGAGGGAGGGGATCATTCTCTGCTTCAGTATATCACAGTATATGTTGCCATTTACGTTTCCCTCAATGAACTGTAGCTTCCCAGTGCCAGCAGCACTCATGCAGCCCCAGACCATGACACTCCCACCACCATGTTTGACTGTAGGCAAGACACGCTTGACTTTGTACTCCTCAACTGGTTGTTGCCACACACGCTTGACACCATCTGAACCAAACAAGTTTATCTTGGTCTCATCAGACCATGGGACATGGTTCCAATAATCCATGTCCTTAGTCTGCTCATCTTCAGAAAACTGTTTGTGGGCCTTCTTATGCATAATCTTTAGAAGAGGCTTCCTTCTGGGATGACAGCCATGCAGACCAATTTAATGCGGTGTGGGACATATGGTCTGAGCACTGACAGACTGACCCCCCACCCCTTCAACCTCTGCAGCACTCATACATCTATTTCCCAAAAGCAACCTCTGGATATGATGCTGAGCATGGCACTCAACTTTGGTCGACCATGGCGAGGCCTGTTCTGAGTGGAACCTGTCCTGCTATGGTCTTGGCCACCATGCTGCAGCTCTTTTTCAGGGCCTTGGCAATCTTCTTATAGCCTAGGTCATCTTTATGTAGAGCAACAATTCTTTTTTTCAGATCTTCAGAGCGTTCTTTGCCGTAAGGTGCCACGTTGAACTTCCAGTGACCAGTATAAGAGAGTGAGAACGATATCACTAAATTTAACACACCTGCTCCCAATTTACAAGAGAGAAGAGGGAAGACTTCCTGAAGCCAGAGCACCTGGTAAAGTGTGTGGTTTGAACTATGGTTAAGTAGCAGCTGGTAGAGAGGTGTGTTTCTCTTTGACTTTACACCTGAAACCTTGTAACACTAACGAGTCACATGACTCCAGGGAGGAGAAAATGACAATTATTTTGAGGAGGCAGCAAATTTACACTGTTATACAAGCTGTACACTCACTTACTTTACATTGTAGCAAAGTGTCATTTCGTCAGTGTTGTCACATGAAAAGATATAATAAAATATTTAGAAAAATGTAAGGGGTGTACTCACTTTTGTGAGATACTGTATATACACTACCAGTTGAGAGGTTTTCTTTATCTTTCTATATATATATATATATTTGCACTGGGTATATACATTTCTTACATGAAACATTTAAAGTCTCCTTTGAACCCATTTTGAACGGTGTAATTATGGTAATTATGTACACAGAGACAGAGTCAAATAAGAAATACTGGAATTTAATTTGTAAGATTCCACTTCACACATTTTTTTCAGATCTGAGACCCAAGCTGCCTCATAACTGAAGTTTTAGGCAAGGGACTCTTAGGTACATTTCTTTTCTCCTGGGCCTCTTTCTTTGTGATCAAGTGTGCAGATGCAGATGTAACACCAATGATTGACTACAAACTTATTAAAAGAGTACTTAAACACATCTTAAAAATTAATTGAGAAAAACAAAAAAATAATGAATAGAGCACAGAGTGGAAAAGGTTGTGTGTGTCCAATCTCCAGAAATGTAAATCTGTTCAAATGCCAGCTTTTTAAAATTGTTTAAAGACAAATAGTGGTGGCTTAAAATAAGGGTAGAAAGGACGTCCAGGTATACAGAATGCTACTTCAATGCAGACTATTACATGATCATACACAATAAATATGCACAGTCCCTGTGTCTATAACATTGTTTCAATATTATCTGTCACCATCTTATGAATAATTTGCAAAGAGTATACAATTGGATATGATCTAATTTAAAACCACTTAACAACCAGGCGAATTCCAGCACTCCTCTTCTACATGTAAAAATCATCATTTTTTTGCTAGAAAATTACTCAGAACCCCCAAACATTATGTATATATTTTTTAGCAGAGAGCCTGGGGAATAAAATGGCGGTCATTGCAACTTCTTTTGTAACACGGTATTTGCGCAGCAATCTTTCAAACGCAATTTATTTGAAAAAAAGAAACAGTTTCATGAATTAAAAAAAAAACAAAACAGTAACGTTAGCCCAAATTTTTTTGTATGATGTAAAAGATGATGTTACGCTGAGTAATTAGATACCTCACATGTCACGATTTAAAATTTCGCACACACATGGAATGGTGCCAAACTTTGATACTTAAAAATCTCCATAGGCAACACTTTAAAAATGTTAAAGGTTACCAGTTTTGAGTTACAGAGGAGATCTAGAGCTAAAATTATTGTTCTCGCTCTAACGATCATGGCAATACCTCACATGTCTGGTTTGAACACCGTTTACGGAAGTGGGCGGGGCTTGTGTATGTGTTTGCTTCTGTGCGCGAGCTCACGGGGATGGGGGCGTGTTCATTTTTTTTTTATTGTTTATTTTACCTTTATTTTTTATTTTTACACTGTCTCTTTATTTTTTTTTTTGTTCACTTTCATTCCTATTACAATGAATGTAAACATCCCTTGTAATGGGAATGGTACGTGACAGGTACTCTTTATGGAGAGATATGGGGTCAATAAGACCCCACATCTCTCCTCCAGGCTGGAAAGACCAAGATAAAAAAATGAACTTTCTCGGTCTTTCCAGCCGCGATCACGGGCTTGTTTACTGAAGCCGGCCCAGACATGACGTCATAACGTTGCGCCCAGGCCTCCGAGGGTCATAGAGATAACTGATGACCAGATGGTCATCAGTCATCTTCCTGACAAGCATTCAGCGGTGACGGATCTCTTCTCCCTGCCGCCGACTGTACGGGTGCCCAGGGAGAAGCACCGAATGGCCGATGCCTATAAGAACGATCAAGCGGATAAACTGCCACTATGATCATTCTTATGGTGTAGGGAATGATATCTGAATGGTGCTTGTAGCTGCAGGCACCATTCAGATATCACCACTCAAAGCCAATGACGTTATATGGCATTGTATGGTGGTTAAGTGGTTTTAATATTCAGATAATGCTTTACAAATCCTGCAGACATGCTTAATGCATTGGCTGTGTACACTGACTTTTATGCATGTTTTACTGTAATTAAACAGGCAGGGGCCCCAAGATTTGAACACAACCTAGGGCCCAAAGTACAGGTAATCCACTGCTGTAGACAGATACACTTTTATTTGTTTATTTTTGTCTTTGAAAGTTCTCTTTCACTAATAACATCAATGGTAAGTAAGAAGCAACATTGGCTCCCAAGCGGAGTAGTATCGGCTGCACCATATTAATTGCAACAGTATATTGATCTAGAAGTAGCTCCATTGGAAAACTAGAGAAATGGGTTTTGTTTTGTTAATATAACACATAAAAAAGCAATTCTTTATGTTTTGCTTCAACTCAACTGCAACATTCAAAGAGTAACCTACAAAGAGAAACATTTATAAACCTTCAGAGCTTAGGATCAAAATGTTTAATCCAATGCTTTTGTCAATAAACAATTTCACACAGTGAAAATTCAGCAATCCACAACATAAGTTCATGCTGCTATGGTAAAGGTTCTTTGTTTGTAGCATATTAGCTGTCAGAATAAAGTGGTTCAAAGTATGCAAACAGCGAAAAGTTATTAGGCTCTGCAGAGTTAATCTTTGTCCTAATGGGCATCTATACAAAATATTACCTTATGCTGGTAGGGTTGCATATAATGTTATGTTCACAAATATGCTTTCTGAAAATGATAAAGTGTACATCAACCTATTTGCACCAGTGAATAAATACATATTAAAATTAGGGCTGCACTGATACCACTTTTTAAAGACCAAGTACAAGTACCAATACTTTTTTTAAAGTACTCGCCAATGCTGATTACCAATACTTTTTTTAATGTCATGTGCCAGTTTAAAAAAGCACAATACAGACTAATGATATCTTATTATGCAGCACTGATGGGCACTGATAAGGCAGTATTGAAGGACACTGATGGGGTGGCACTGATGAGGAGGCACTAATATGCAGCACTGATAGGCACTAATGAGGTGGCACTGAAGGGAACTGATGGGATGGCACTGATGAGGAGGCACCAATATGCAGCACTCATGGGCACTGATAGGTGGCACTGATATGCAGCACTTATGAGCACTGATAGGTGGCACTGACTGATGGGCACTGATAGGCAGCACTGATGGGCACTGATAGGCGGCACTTATGGTCAATGATAGGTGGCACCAATGTGAACTGATGGGTGACACTGATGGACAAGTACTGATGGGCACTGAAAGGCAGCACTGATTGGCATAACTGATGGGCACAGATTGGCCTTACTGTAACTTATAAAATATAATAAAATAATAATAAATATTGTAATATATTTTTTATGTTGTTATCCCAAAACAAATAGTTCCATCAGAATCAGCAACCCATCAGATTTGCGTTGTTCTGATGGAACGTCACTTCCTTTAGGCTGTATTCACACAGGGGCGACCCGACTTTGGCGCGACTTTGCTAGGCAATTTCAACGCGACTTTCAGTGCGACTTCAATGCAACTTCCAGCGCGACTTCAGGGACTTGAGGCGACTTTACAACATAACTTTTGCTGGGTGACTTTGCCTTGACCAATCAGAGAAGGGAGGGAGGGGGTTGCCTAAAAATAAATTCTATTCTTTATATTGTAAAGTCGCTTCCATGCAGATGGGGATCCGACATGGAGGCGACTTCTATTGAATCTTATGGGCACAAGTCGGATAGACGTCACCTCCAAGTAGTACAGGAACCTTTTCTGAGGTCGCTCCGACTTCAGTAGTGTACATTAAGACAGCTTCCATTCATTTCAATGGGATTTCAAATGTCAAGCGACTTTAGGCGACTCAAGTCAGAGCGCAAGTCGCCCCTGTGTGAGTGGGCACTTACCGAATCTGATGGGTCACTGATTCTGTCGTAACTATTTGTCTTGGGAAAACATAGCAGCTGTGCCCCTGCCCCGGCCAGCTTACCTGTCAGTGTGTTGTTGAATGATGATGGCTCACTGACTCCCTTTGTCTTCTCTCCGCCCACCGACTTGCAAGAAATATTGGATCAAGCATTGGAGCATTTGTATGAATACAAGTACTCATGCAAATGCTTGGTATACAGAAGAATTACAGAAACAAAAAGGAAAGAGAAATACCGTGGTGGTACAGAAAATTTAAAAAATATACATTCAGAAAGAATAGGCCACAGTATGTATATTATCATGTTAGACACATTAAATATGTAAATGAAACCAATTACAATTGCTATATTTCAACAGTATATGAACTGGAAAGGTCAAGTGTTATTTGAGGATTTACTATACAACCTGGGTTATATTATGATCAAGCCGTTAATTTGTCTTTATGTTGAAACCAAGGGGACCATTTTTTCTCAAAGTAGGGGATTGTATGGTGCAGAGAACGATGCATCTTCTCAACCTTAAGCCCTGTACACATGGGACGACGATCGTACGTACGATCGTCGCAAATCGTATGCTGGCTGTTATATGTAGCATACTGACTGCACTACACGATCGTACGTCCGCAGAAGAACGTTCAGGTGCATGTAATTAGCATCCGGCCATTCCTGACTTTGGAGCATGCGTGTTTTGCACAATACAACTTTGTTGTACCAACTGCTCTGTACACACGATACAACGGTCGTATGAGAGCTTGTTGGTACGACCAAGTTTTCTAGTCTGCTCACACAACTCCCTTGTACGACCGTCATATGTTTGACTGTTCAAATCGCGCATACGAACGATCGATTTCGCATACAACGGTCGTGAGTACGACCTGATGTATACAACCGTCAAACTGTGTGTAGGGGGCTTTACAGATGGCTTCAATCCTAACTGACAGACTTGTTATGTGGAGACTTCCAAAGCAAGGCAATGGTCCAGAGCAAAGCAACACAAATCGTATGACACAACCTCATTTCTAAGACCATTAAATTCTTTATGGGGGCGAAGAGTAAGGTCTGGGGTGGGGTGAGAGAGACCTGAGCTTCTGCCATACTAGAACACCAGGATTCGATCTTCCTCCACAAGAAGGCAACCTGAGGGCAATCTCAAAATATATGAAAAAATGTACCGGGTGAATCACAACCCCTAAAACACAATGGGGACGATTAGGGGAACATTTTGTGAACCTAGAGGGAGTGTAATACCATATGGTATGTAATTTAAGGGCTGTCTCCCGGATATTCAGGGACCTAGTACTTTTCCGAAGGTTTACTATACATTCTGGCCAATTTAATGATCCCTGAGTCATTCCACATTCTTCCTCCCATTTAGATCTTTGAGGCAGGGGACCATTTGCATCTTGTGAGTTTAAAATAGCATACAGCTCAGACGTTAGGGCCCTGCCTCTGGGTTTACTCAGGCATATAAGCTCATATATAAATGGATTTGTCTCCCCTGATAAATCACATTGTGATGAGTAAAAATTTATGATTTGGATGCAGTGGAAAATCTCCCTGCTAGATATCTGATGTTGTTCCTGTATATCTAGGAAGGAAATAAACTTTCATTTTCTGAGCAATTTATGAAGGAAAACCATTCCTGATTCAGTCCACCACTTAAACTCAAGATGGTTGCCAAAGCCCAGAGGGAAGGAGGGGTTGCCCAAAAATGAAGCTTGGGGTGGAGCAGGGGATGTTAACTTAAGTATCAACTTATGTGAGTACCACAAGCGTAGAGAATGTGCTACCAGGGTGTTCTTCCCTGTGATTTCTGAGAGCGGGGTTTCTTTATTCCACAGCAGGCGTGGCAAGAAGTAAGGTGTGAAGGACTGAGTCTGAAATCGAACCCAAGGTACCCTGGAGTTAGGAATGTTCCATTGCGCAACCTGAGCCAATCTGGAGGCTAGAAAATAGAGCTGCAAGTTTTGAACCCCCATCCCGCCACCCCCGGAGGATGTGTACAGTACCGTCCGTGAGAATCTAGGATGAGATGATGCCCATATAAAACTGTTGATCGATTTCTGAAAGTCTACTATTGTCCTTTTAGGGATACTAAGTGGGATTGACCTGAACAAATATAAGATTTTTGGGAGAATCGTCATTTTTATGGCTGTAATTCTACCCAAAAATTAAAACCTAAATGTCTTCCATTGTTTCATTAATTGTTTTAAACTGGCAAAAAGAGGAGAATAATTCTGTGAAATGAGATTGTTAATGTCAGGGGTGATATGGATCCCTAAATATGGCAGATGTGGTTGGGACCATTGAAGCTGGAACTTTTCCTTAGGAGTCTGAAACACAGAACTCGGGATATTAATCGGCATTCCAGCTGATTTTTCCCTAGGTTAATCGTAAGGTCACAGAACTTATGTAGCAATTGGAGTAGGTTCGACATAGATATTAATGGGTTTGTGATGAAGATCAGCTTGGTTTTCTGTTTTCATTTCAGTTTTTGTGCAACCTTTTAAATAAACCTGGCTGCAAGACAGAATTTTATGAAGCCTGCTGTGTTAAATTGCTTTTATCCCAGGAAAAGTGATCCCCACTAGAGCTGATCCCTCACACGTCATGGACTCAGTGGGCACCCTTTCGCAATGGAAGAGATCTTGAAGGCCTTGCTACAGGCGACTGCGGCTCAGCAGTAGACTAACCTCCAAGTCGCACAAGCTGCTACAGCACAGCGGGAGGAAAGTCGCAGACAACATGAAGCACAGTGGGAGGAAAGTCGCAGACAATATGAAGCCCAGCAGGAGATCAACCGTCAGCTGGTGGAGGCTCTCGTGGAGCTAAGAAATGGGGTCCGCACCTCCTGTGGCAGTGGAACAGAAGTTGGTACTTGCCAGCTAGGGATGAGCCGAACACCCCCTGGTTTGGTTCGCACCAGAACATGTGAACATCCGAACTCCATTAAAGTCTATGGGACGCGAACATGAAAAATCAAAAGTGCTCATTTTAAAGGCTTATATGCAATGTTCTTGCCCTAAAAAGTGTATGGGGACCCGGGTCCTGCCCTAGGGGACATGTATCAATGAAAAAAAAAGTTTTAAATTGATAGATTTTTCAGGAGCCGTGATTTTAATAATGCTTAAAGTGAAAAAAAAATGAAAAATTAATTTAAATATTGTGCCTGGGGGGTGTCCTTAGTCTGTGTGTAAAAGGGCACATCTCTGTGAGGTGTAGAACATAGCCAGAGCAAAATGACATTTCCATAGGAAAAATTGTCAATTAAAATAGCGTCTGTAATGTATTGCCGGTTCCCGGCAATATACAAAAAAAAAATCGCTGGAAAAAAGTGTGTGCGATCCCCCCCCCCAGTCCAAACCAGGCTCTTCGGGTCTGGTTTGGATATTAAGAGGAACCCCGCGCACAAATGTAAAAAAAAAATTGATGTGAGGGTCCCCCTAAAATCCAAACCAGACCCTTATCCGAGCATGCAGTCCTGGCCGGCTAGGATGGTAGGGGGGGACGAGCGAGCGCCCCCCCCTCCTGAAACTTACCAGGCTACATGCCCTCAACATGGGGAGTATGGGTGCTTTGGGGGAGGGGGGCTCTGCCCCCCCACCTCAAAGTACCTTGTACCCATGTTGATGGGGACAAAAGCCTCTTCCCCACAAGCCCGGCCGGTGCTTGTGGGGGTCTGCAGGCGGGGGGGGCTTAAATGAATCTGGAAGCACCCCATTAATAAGGGGGCCCCCAGATCCCGGCCTCCCCCTATGTGAACAGGTTTGGGGTACATTGTACCCCTACCCATTCACCAAAAAAGGAGTGTAGTGTAAAAAAAAAACCATTAGGCAGTTTTTTATAAGTCCTTCTTTCCCCGCCGTCACGCTCTCTGCTGCTGCAGTCCGGCCCCTGCAGCGTCTCCCCGAATGGTGCGGGACTTCACATAAAGGGGTGGCCCTGCCCCTTCTTATAAAAGTACTGTCATCGTGAAAACCGCCCATTCGGCAAGACGTGCAGGGGCTGGACTGCTGAAGCCGAGAGAGCGGCGGCGGGGAAAGAAGAAAGAAGATCAAGATCAAGATAAAGATTGAAGATTGAAGATGAAGAGAGGAAGCAAGAAGACTAAAAGAAGAAGAAGAAGACCAGAAGAAGGAGCGGGCCAGGAGAAGATGGAGGAAGAAAGAAGAAAGAACTATAATACAAAATAAAGGACTTGTCAAAAACTGCCGATTGTTTTTTTTACACTACACTCCTTTTTTGGTGAATGGGTAGGGGTACAAAGTACCCCAAACCTATTCACATAGGGGGGGATCGGGATCTTGGGGCCCCCTTATTAAAGGGGGCTTCCAGATTCTGATAAGCCCCCTGCCAGCAGACCCCCACAACCACTGGCCAGGGTTGTGGGGATGAGGCCCTTCTCCCCATCAACATGGGGACAAGGTGCTTTTGAGGGGACCTCAAAGCATCCTCCCCATGTTGAGGGCAAGTGGCCTGGTATGGTTCAGATGGGGGGGCACTCGCTCGTCCCCACCCCCTCCTGCCATGCCGGGGCTGCGTGCTTGGATAAGGGTCTGGTTTGGATTTTGGGGGGACCCCACGCCATTTTTTTTTTAATTTGGCACGGGGTTCCCCTTAAAATCCATACCAGACCTGAAGGGCCTGGTTTGGATTTTGGGGGGGACCCCACGTAATTTTTAAAAAAATGTTGGCACGGGTTTCCCCTTAAATACCATACCAGACCTGAAGGGCCTGGTTTGGATTTTAAGGGGACACGCACGTAATTTTTTTTTTTTTTTTTGTGCGGGCCATGCTGTTGGTAATTACTTTAAAAAATTGTGATACAATCCCCCAGTCAAAAAGGTGGCGAAAAATTGGGCCTTGTGTGTTGGCGGTGCCAGAACACTGTAACCCCTTGCAGTTACTCTTGTTGGATGGAGGAATTGGGCCGGAAGTTGTAAATTAGTTTACAAATTGTGACGAAAGCCACCAGTCAAACAGGTGGCGAAAAATTGGGCCTTGTGTGTTGGCGGTGCCAGAACACTGTAACCCCTTGCAGTTACTCTTGTTGGACAGAGGAACTGGGCCTGATGTTGTCAATTACTTTTCAAATTGTGACGAAAGTCCCCAGTCAAACAGGTGGCCAAAAATTGGGCCTTGTGTGTTGGTGGTGCCAGAACACTGTAACACCTTGCAGTTACTCTTGTTGGACAGAGGAACTGGGCCTGAAGTTGTAAATTAGTTTAAAAATTGTTATGGCATCCCCCTGTAAATCACGTGCAGAAAAATTGGGCCTTGGGTATTGGTGGCGCCCTAAATACAACATATAGTTATAGATTATGGACAGGAGGAATAGGAGCAGTGGCAGTCTTCAAGGGATCCCAGATCCCTAGCAAATTTAATCAGTGATAGCTTGATAGCTGCTGATCCAGGACTGATTCATTTTTATAAATGTGAGCCTATTAACCGAGTCTGTGGACAGGCGCACTCTTTGATCGGTTATGAACCCTCCAGCAGCACTAAATGTCTGTTCAGAAAGCACGCTGGATGCAGGACAGGCCAGTAGCTCAACTGCATATTGAGCAAGTTCCGGCCAGTGGTCCATCCACAAGACCCAGTAACTAAGTGGATGCTCAGTTGCAAATGTCTCCAAGTCTGCTCTTGTCCCTATATATTCGTGCACCATACAATGCAGACGCTGACGATGGTTGCTTGAACCTATCAGGCCTGGGTGCTGAGGACTGAAAAATTTTTTAAAGGCATCGCTCAGCCGGCCACCTTCTCCACCACTCTGCCTCTAAACGACCGAAGCATCAGAAACACGTTGTCCAGGGCCAGCAGCAGGACATGGTAAACTCAGAGGGTCTGGAAAGGCATTGCACAAACTTTTCTTCAAGGTATCCTGAAGATGTTTAATCCTCTGCACCCTCTGCGCAGGCATGATGAGTTCTGCAACTTTACCCTTGTAACGTGGATCAAGAAGGGTTGCCAGCCGGTAATGATCCCTCTCCTTGATACCACGAATCCTAGGGTCTTTTCGCAGGCTTTTCAGAATCAGAGAGCCCATGCAGCGTAAGTGTCACGTACCGGTATAGGAGGCTGAGATGATGAGAGGGCTCCCCTTGCGGCTAAGTGCACGACACCCCTGAAAGTGGTGACAGGAGGTGTAATGCCCAAAGATGCACAGGTCGCCTGCAGCTGGAGCTTGATGGTAGTTCCAGGTGAAGAGTACTCTGGATACACAGCAGGTGGACCCGAAGCTGATCAGGAAGGGTAAGCGAATCACTGTGGAAGGATCAGGCAAGGTGCAGCATCAAAGGCCAGGCCGAGGGTCAAACACATAAGGCAGTCCAAATAAGGCAGGAGAGGTCCGGGGAACAAGCCGAGATCAGAGCCAGAAGAGAGTCAGAGCAGGTCAAGGCAAGTCGGGTCAGTAACAGGTAATCAATACAGGAACACAGATCTCAGGAACACAGGGTACTGAGCTGAAGATAATCCAGCGATTAGAGACAGTCACTGGTGTCCTTTTATAGGCCGGTTCTTGCTGGTGATTGGTGCGTATTGCGTGCCTTGCGGACGAACGTTCGTAATGAACGATCGTTCGTTAACGGGGTCGTTTGCTACGGCGCCTGCGCGGGACTGCGCGGCCATCTTGGATTCTGGAAACGTTGCCAGCTTTTCCACGGATTCTTCCCTCACAGTAAGTTTGAGGAGGCATGAGTGTCCTCTGGATCACTGAGGATGACATTCAGCAACTCCCTCCTCCCAGCCATGTGCAACTCCTTGGGTGTCAGGGAAATAGACCCAGAGTGGCTACTGCTGCCCATTTCCAACATGGCCGCGTCCGGCCGCCCGTAAGAGCGGGCATGCGCCGACGCGCACGAACGAACGTTTCGTCACCAAACGAACGTGCACTGATGCACGGGGACGCGCCGGGCACGCGCAGTAGCAAGCACATTGGCGCCCTTTGGGCTATTTAAACCTGTCACTAACAAGAGGACTTTGCTGGATTATCTCTCAGCTCCCTTGTGATTCCTGTGTTCCTGTTTTCTCCTGATTGATCTCCTGTTTACCAGACTCGGCTTGTCCTGACCCTGCACCTGCTCTCTAGTCCTGATCCTCGGCTTGCTTCCTTGACCATTCTCCTGGCTTGTCCCGCTGCTGGCTTTACCAACTCTGCAATCCTGCGCATCCTTGTCCTGGTGCACCGTTCCAGCTGCTTCCTCTGATCTAACCGTGTATGACCCCGGCTTGTCTTCTGACCTTGTCTCCAGCTGACTCCCCACGGAGCCTTAAGCACGCCAGCAACCACCAGCTGTTCCTGCGACTTCCTGCTTGCCAGTCTTCTGGAATTACCTGTTGGCAACCCGTGCTTCTTTGGGCGCTGCTCCCCTGTCTCATCCCCAGGGTAGCTGTGCACTTAGCCACAAGGGAAGCCCTCTAACATCTCGGCCTCACACCTCCTTCCTGACATTGGGTTTCTGGGACCTGAAATCCATGATCCCTTGAAGACGGTGTATTATACTCCACATCCATGCTGACACAATCCTCCTCCTCCTGTGTGTTTGGCGGCTCTGCAGAAATGCTCTCTGCATAAAAGGGGGCCTTGAGAGGAAAGAAAGTCCTCCTCTTCCTCCCTCTGTTCTGCCTCAAGTGCCCTGTACATGATTCCACGAAGCGTGTGCTCCAGAAGGAAAATTAGTGGGACAGTGTCACTGATGCATGCTGCTCACCATCCTTGTGGCCTCCTCAAATGGTGACAGGACAGTGCATGCATCCTTGATCATTAGCCACTGACGTGGCGAAAAAAAGCCAAGTTCCCCTGAGCCTGTCCTGGTGCCATGCTCACAGAGGTACTTATTGATGGCCCTCTGCTGTGCGTGCAGTCACTGCAGCATTGCCAATGTTGTGTTCCACCTGGTGGGCATGTCACAAATGAGGCGGTTGTTGGGCAGGTTGAATTCCCGCTGGATGTCAGCCAGGTGGGCACTGGCATTGTATGAATGCCAGAAATGACCACAGACTTTTCTGGCCTGCCTCAGGATATCTGGTAAGCCTGGGTACCTGGTCAAGAAACGCTGCACCACCAAATTCAAGATGTGTGCCAAGCATGGAACATGTGTCAATTGTCCCAGTTGGAGGGCAGAGAGAAGGTTGGTGTCATTGTCGCATACAATCATTCCTGGCTCAAGCTGCCGTGGCGTCAACCACCTCTGAGCCTGCCCCTGCAGAGCTGAAAGAATCCCTTCCCCAGTGTGGATCCTGTCCCCAAAACAGACTAACTCAAGCACCGCATGGTATCTTTTAGCCTGACTGCTTGCATAGCCCCTTGTACGCTTAGGGAGCACTACAGGTTCATGTAAATGTAAATGTAATTGATGGAGTTACGCTATGAGGTCTCTTCCTTTTCTATGACGCTTGGACCATGATTATTATGTGACACTGCGGAGAAGTACTATCTACAGGAGGGAGAGGAACGCCATCAGATTTATACCCCGCAGAGGGTTATTTCTGCTCACGCAATTGATCTGTTAGCGATAACAGGTCCCCTCGTTCCGGTAAGAGTACCCCTGTGTGATCACACTAGTGTGCTTGTCATCGGTGCTGGTGCTCCACACATTTCTGGGTGAAACTTAATTGATGAACATTTTTGTGGATTGATTTCACTTTGGATAAGAAGGATCTGCTTCCTCTTTACTTTTCCATTTCTTTGGATCACGGGACTTAATAGGACTTTTGGTTGAACACTTAATACCTCATTGGATATTCGCTTTACCATCTATTGTAGATTATTCACTGGGACTTTTATACTGATTTATTTTCATTGTTTATTTGTGTTGTTTTACACATGTTTTCATTTCACTTTATATGAGCGCAACTGTTTTATTATTTAATTCTGCAGAAGAGGCTACAAAGGTAGAAGAAGAGGAGGGGGTGGAGGAGGAGGCGGATGTGGAAAAATCACCACCAGCGTTTTGGAGGCGTGGTGGCGGAACTTTTTCCAAAACTGAACCCTGTACTGCATCCTTCCCAGAAGCCAGCAGAGTTACCCAGTGTGCCGTGAAGGAAAGGTAATGTCCCTGACCGTGCCTGCTGGACCATGAGTCAGCGGTAATATGAACCCTGCTGCGGATCGCACTGTTCAACAAGGCCAAAACATTGCCTTCCACATGACGGCAGAGAGCTGGAATGGCCTTACGTGAAAAGAAATCTCTTTTGAGGAACATGCCACTGTGGGACAGCACATTCCACAAATTCACAAAAGGGCACAGAGTCTACCAGCTGAAAAGGCAGCAGTTGGAGTGCTAGCAATTTGGCCAAGCTAGCATTAAGACGTTGAGCATGTGGATGGTTGGGACTGTATTTCTTTTTACGGTTCAGCAACTGAGGTAGTGATATTTGCCTGCTAAATTCACCTGGTGGTGTACTGCTAGCAGATTGCTGGCTGCAAGTACTAGTTGTGGCACGCATTGCTACACCTTCATTCCTCTCAGTTCAGGTTTTGGGAGAACTAAAGGTATAGTAGGGGTTGAGATCCCAGATGAGGAGCAAGGAGGAGTCGTCCTTGTTTTCTGGTGTGGGTTCTTCAGGTACTCTTGCCAACAGACTGCATGGCTGGTCGTCATATGTCTTGTCAAGATAGTAGTGCCCAAGCGGCTGGAGTCCTGGCCGCGCTTGACCCGCTTCACACATAGAGTGCAAATGGCAACGGTGCGATCTACTGCACATGTGCTGAAAAATGCCCACACCATAGAAATTTTGGAAGTCGGCGGGGAGGCAGCAGCACCCTGCACCTGTGGTGCTCTGTGGGCTGATGCAATTGGGTGGCTGCCCTTAAGCTGGCCCCTGGAGGACATCCTGACTTGTTGGAGTTGGGCATCCTCCTCCTCCTCACTTTCCTCCTCTCTTCTCTCAGGCACCCAAGTACGGTCTGTGTCCTCATCATCCCCTCAATCCTCATCGCTGGAGCAAACTTGGCAGTATGTTGCAGCTGGGGGAACATGACGGCTAGTTTCTTGTCCTTTTGTGGCACCCCCTGTCTCTAGGCTCCCGCTACTCCCTTCCTCAACCTGGGAAACAACATCAGAGCCTTCAAACTGCTGCGCATCCTCCATGAGCATGTAACCGACACAATGGTCGAACAACTCAGATGACTCCTCCGTGCATGATGGTGGGGCTACAGAAGAAGTAACTGTGGACAAGGATCCAGTGGAATAGGCCGCTTTGCCAGATGCGCTGGAAGGCAAACTTGTACGGGCCTGGGTGACAGAGGATGAGGGGGATGAGGACAGCTTTGTTATGCACTCCACCAACTCTTCTGCATGTTGTGGCTCAATAGCACTTCCAACAGCAGAAAAAAACGACAAGCATGACCCGCCTGCAGAGGATGCACCACGTCTGCCACCTTTCACTGAAGACACAGGGCTGCTTGCCCTCTTTTAGTGGTCTGGGAGTGTCTGCCTCTCCTTTGAGGCCTTCCTGACATGATGGGTTTTTTTTTAGCACCGCACTACACTGTACTATATACTATACACCCCCGAATGCAGCGATATATAGTTTACTCTCAATACACTGCGTGCATATCTGTATACACTAGACTGTATATATTTGAAGACAACACGCCAAGTAGTGTGCTATATACCATACTCCCCCAAATGCACCGATATATAGTGCAATAGTGTAAATATTTTAATATATCTTTTCATGTGACAACACTGAAGAAATTATACTTTGCTACAATGTAAAGTAGTGAGTGTACAGCTTGTATAACAGTATAACAGTGTAAATTTGCTGTCCTCTCAAAATAACTCAACACAGCCATTAATGTCTAAACCTCTGGCAACAAAAGTGAGTACACCCCTCAGTGAAAATGTCCAAATTGGGTCCAAATTAGCCATTTTCCCTCCCTGGTGCTATGTGACTTGTTAGTGTTACAAGGTCTCAGGTGTGAATGGGGAGCAGGTTTGTTAAATTTGGTGTTATCGCTCTCACTCTCTCATACTGGTCACTGGAGGTTCAACATGGCACCTCATGGCAAACAACTCTCTGAGGATCTGAAAAAAAAGAATTGTTGCTCTACATAAAGATGGCCTAGGCTATAAGAATATTGCCAAGACCCTGAAACTGAGCTGCAGCACGGTGGCCAAGACCATACAGCAGTTTAACAAGACAGGTTACACTCAGAACAGGCATCGCCATGGTTGACCAAGGAGGTCGAGTACACATGCTCAGTGTCATATCCAGGGTTTGTCTTTGGGAAATAGATGTATGAGTGCTGCCAGCATTGCTGCAGAGGTTGAAGGGGTGGGGTGTCAGCCTGTCAGTGCTCAGACCATACGCCTCACACTACATCAAATTGATCAGCATGGCTGTCGTCCCAGAAGGAAGCCTCTTCTAAAGATGATGCACAAGAAACCCCCTCAAACAGTTTGCTGAACAGAAGCAGACTAAAGACATGGATTACTGGAACCATGCCTTGTGGTCTGATGAGACCAAGATAAACTTGGTAAAGTGTCATGGTCTGGGGCTGCATGAGTGCTGTGGAGCTACAGTTCATTGAGGGAACTATGAATGCCAACATGTACTGTGACATACTGAAGCAGAGCATGATCCCCTCCCTTCGGAGACTATTACAACAAGTATTACAACATGATAACGACCCCAAACACACCTCCAAGATTACCACTGCCTTGCTAAAGAAGCTGAGGGTAAAGGTGATGGACTGGCCAAACATGCATCCAGATCTAAACCCTATTAAGCATCTGTGAGGCATCCTCAAACAGAAGGTGGGGGAGCGCAAGGTCTCTAACATCCACCAGCTCCATGATGTCACATGAAAAGATATAATAAAATATTTACAAAAATGTGAGGAGTGTACTCACTTTTGTGAGATACTGTACATATATATATATATATATTTTTTTCCCCTACACTAACCTGTCTACACTAACTGACTGATATATTTTAGATATCTAACTATCTATCTAGTTAGCTATCTATTTTCTGTGATTTTTATCTATTTTTGACAGTTTTTTTTTTCAAGCTAGCTATCTAAACTGCCTGTATATAGGAACCTATGCTCTCTCTCTACAAGCAACACGGACACACTATCATAGAGCCGCTGTACAAGCAGCTTTATATAGTGTGGGGCGTGGATTGAGACTGCTGTGCAGTGATTGGCTAAAGGCAACCTGCCTTAAGCCAATCAAAGCTCTCACAGCAGGCCGCTCTCCGATTGGCCAAAGCATGCAGGTCATGTGCATGCTTTGACCAATCAGCGGGCGGCATTCTGCCGCCATTTTAAAACATTATGGGGTGCGCAAAGTTGCCGCGAACGCCCCATAATGTTCAGGAAAACCCGAACAAGCGAACAGGCGATGTTCGGATTGAAAATACATTCGATCCAAACACGAACTCCATCCCTACACAGAGCTATACATGCCACATTTTCCTCCTATGCCAGAGGAGTGTCGATACTTCTGCATAGGTCACTCTCTTGTGCAGTGGAAGAAATAATCATCGATCCAGAAGGATGTTATTTAATAACCCTGATCAATATACATCCAAACTGCTTAGCTCTAGTTAATATCTATATTCCTCCCCCATTCTCCAATAGAGTACTTTATGAAGTGTTGGAAAAATTAGCACCATATATACCATTTAAATTGTTGATTGCAGGAGATCTTAACAATATACTAGATTATACTCTAGATACTTCTAATAAGCAGAGGACCCTTAACCTAGATTTAGTCCACTGGGCAGGGCAGCAGGTCTCGCAGAGATTTGGCAGTGGAAGCATCCTGGGGAGAAGTGTTATTCTCATCTGTCCCCGGTATATGCCTCATCAGCTAGGATCGATACGGCATTTGTGAATGGTCCCTTGCTACCCCTGGTGTTTGAGATAACATATCTCTCAGGGGGACTATCGGATCACAACCCCTTGCAAATTGATCTTCAGTTGGGACCTCAGAATTATAGAAGGACTTGGCGGCTCTCTTCTAGGTGGATAGGTGAACCTTCAGTGAAAGAGGTTTTGAATATGCATATGGAAGAATTCTGGCAACACAAACAAGGGTCAGCTACTAAGCAAATAATATGGGATGCTTTTAAGGCTACCACTAGGGGGATGTATATATCAGCCATGAAAGCTTTTAGGAAAGAATGTAATAGTATTAGGGAAAGCTTGCAAAATAATGAGCGGGAATGTGCACAAAAGCATGCAAACGCACCCACTCCTGAAATATTGGGTCAGCTTCAGAATGCCAGGAGGAATCTTTCTCTCCATTTTCAGGAAATTGCCTCTGGCAACCTCCAAAAGGAGGCAGCTCTCCATTTTGAAAAGGGTGATAAAAATGGAAAAATGCTGGCAATGTTGACGGCATCTGAGAAAGGGAATGCAGCAGTTCCATGTATAAAGAACTCTATGGGTTTATTGCTGAGTAAGAAGAAAGATATTTTGCAGGCATTTGTATCCTTCTATAAAAACCTCTATGCACCCATAGAGGTGTTGGAGGATGAGGATTTATTAGATGCTCGAAATACCTACCATCTGCCATCATTGGCAGAGGATACCAGAGATTGGTTAGATACTCCATTTAGTGAGAAAGAAATAGCTATCGCGGTTGGGTCATTTCCACTTGGTAAATCCCTGGCCCCGATGGTATACCGATATAGTGGTATCGTCAATATGCAAGTATTCTGATACCTAAACTTTTACAACTATACGAGCACTGCTTTCAGACAGGTTGTTTGCCACCGTCTCTCTGTGAGGTATAGTATTATTGACTAAACCAGACAAAGATCCGCTACAATGTTCTACATACAGACCTATATTGTTATTATATAGTGATTTAAAAATATTAACTAAAATGCTGGCCACTAGATTGAAAGGAGTCATACAACAAATCATTCTGCCGAATTAGACAGGATTTATGCCAAAGAAGGCTACTGATATAAACCTGAGTAGGGTATTTACTCATATGCAATTGGGTCCTGAAAGCTCCAGTGGGGGAGTATTGGTATTCCTTGATTTAGAAAAGGCTTTTGATAGTATAGACTGGAAATATATGAATAAAGTGTTGGAAATGTTTGGTTTCGGTCCTCGATTCAGGAAGTGGATTGAGATCCTATACCAAACACCTACTGCGGCAATCAAGTTAAATGGAATCTTGTCTTCTTCACAATAAATAGGGGTACCAGGAAGGGATGCCCATTATCATTGGGCCGCTTTACTGTTCTAATTGAATCCCTAGCTGTTGCTTTAAGGGCCTCAGACAGGGTTAAAGGGATAACGGTGGGTACCCTGACTAAAAAAATTGCTCTTTATGCCGACGACATGGTTTTATTCCTCCGGGATTGTCGTCAGCACTAGAGATATTAAATACATTTTCCAGATTTTCTGGTTTAAAAGTGAATTTGTAAATCACAGATGATAGTACTTAAAACACCCTCCCCTTATAGTAGGATACAAGCCAATAGTCATCTACAAATAGTGGACAAAACCAAATATCTGGGTATATTTATATTAAACTCTGTGAATGACTTTATTTCATTAAATGTTGTACCATTATTGTCAACGTTTAAAGCTAGGACGCATGCATGGCAAAACCTCCCCTCTATCACTTATAGGAAGAGTAAATTTGTTGAAGATGAAATTTCTACCACTATTTTTATATGTTTTGCGGAATGCACCTATATGGATACCGAGATATATATTTTTAAAAAATAGATCAAATAACTACAACCTTTTTGTGGCAGGGGCGCTGCCCTAGGATTAAGCTAGAGATATTAAAGCTACCATGGAGACAGGGGGGGATGGGGGTTCCAGATCTATTTAGGTATTTTCTGGCGGGACAGTTGATTTCTGCATATAGGTGGATCAGACCCTCAGATGATGATGTGGCAATAACATTAGAAGCAGCTACCGTGGGCTCATTTGAGTCTCTGTCCCATCTAGTATTATGGGAAAATAAGACTACACATAAGCAAACAAAGTCCACGTGTGCAGTAAATAGAGCTTGGGCAGTGACAAATAAGGCGCCGGGTGATAATGTATTTTCACCTTATACATCACTTTGGAAGAATCCCAATTTGATTCATTTCTTGGAATATATAGATCCAAGTGCATGGACTAAATATGGAATTAAGATGCTGAAAGATATTGTAGCAAATGGGGAACTCCTGATATTTGATGAGTTGAAATCAAAGTATAAACTCCCAAATAGTCATCTATTTCGCTATTTACAACTTAAACATGCCTATATTGCTCAATTTGGAAAGGACTCTCTTGTATTGCAGATGAGTGACATTGAAACTCTTTTAAGAAAAGAAAGCATAATGAAAGTTCTATCAAATATTTTTAAAAACAAAGGTGGATCAACCTCTCTCCCATTGCAGAGGGCAGTAATCTCTCCACAGTTGAGCAGGGAAGACTGGGTGGATATTTGGGATAAAAATTTTACGAGTTTAATAGCGACCAGAGATCATCTAATACAGTTTAAATTCTTGCACCAAATATATCTTTCTCCTGTTAAGGTCGCAAAAATGTTCCAGAGTCAGTCTGCATCATGCTGGAGATGTGCTTGCCCCAAAGCTGACTTCCTTCACATTTTCTGGAACTGCTCCAATGCACAGAATCTGTGGAGTGGGGTCATATAATGTATTGGGGAGGTGGCAGCTGTAAACATACATCTTATAGTTGAGATGTGTCTGCTGGGTTTGATAGATTTGTTAGTACCAAAAAAGACGACAAGAACTTTATTAACAACACTATTATATTACATGAATAAATTGATAGTCCTCTCTTGGAAAAATCTACACCCAACAGTGACACAATGGAAAGCTTTGGTAAATATGGATCTTCCCTTATACAAAGCAACTTTTATTAGCAGAGGAGCTGCAATTAAGTTTGATAAAATCTGGGGTTGTTGGTTAAATAGTGTAGCTACCGTATCTGATTAAGTGATGGATGCTTTGGAAATTATTAATCTTAATATATGCGAATTGGCAAATTAGAAGGGGGTAGTGGAATAGAGAATAAACGATCTGTTTGACACCAGGGTTTAAGTTGTAAAATGGTGTGAAAGGAGTTGACAACCGATGAAAGACTGTATGTATGAAATGTATATGTTGGATATGAATGGAATGATATGATTGTGTTGCCTTTTTGTGTTTTCTTTTTTTTTTTTTTTTTTTGTAAGTGTATGCTGTTTATTTGTGTATAAAAATGAAATCGAAAAAATAAAAGTTTATAACTGTACAGTGATTGTGCAAGAGCAGCTCAGTGTATGACACTACGGCAGGAAGGGCACATATAGCAGCGGGGGAGATTCAATACTCAAGACTCACGTGGGGCATCCGGAGTGGTCGCCCAGGACCTCTGTGGTTGCCTCTGTGGCCTGAGATGGTGATTCCTTTATGGTACCATTAATCCTGTGCGGCCAATTGGCCGCGGGAGAAACATCAGGCAGTTTGGCACCAGGATGGGTTCCGCATCCAGGAATGTGAAGAGAGCCGGTAGGTCTCCAAGTGAGCGGAGAGTGAAAGAGAGCTGGTCTTTCATAAAGGTGACGGAGAGCGGGTATCCCCAGCGATACATGGCAGCGTGCTATCGGGCCAAGTCCAGGACAGGTCGGAGCAGAGCGCATCTCTGCAGGGTGGCTCGTGACACATCCGGGAAGATCTTGATGGTCGCTCCATCAAAGTCAAACTCACCAGCTTCCCATGCTTTGCAGACGATACACTCTTTCTGGGAGAAGTGGTGTGACCAGCATATGACGTCCCGTGGGCGGTTAGGGTCCACGGAGCGGGGACCCAAAGCCCCGTGGATCTGATCAAACTCAAGCCGTGCAGGGAGGGTATCGTCCGGGAGCCTGTGGAAGATAGCTGCTGCAGTTTCAGTGAAGTCTTCAGATCCCGTTGACTCCGGCAGGCCCCTGAGGCGGAAATTGTTTCGACTGCTTCTGTCCTCCATTTCTTCCATGTGGAGTTGTAATGTGATTGCTGCATCTATACGAGCATCTTTCAGACTTTCCAGGGAAGTTACCCTCTGTTGCAGCTCTGCCATTGAAGGCTCTCCTACGGTTCGTCTCGATGACAAGGACTGCATCTCTCCTCCTGGATGTCCTTTCGGTGCTGAACCTGCAGTCGGCCTATAAGAAACTCAATGTCGGCCTTATTCGGAAGAGCCTTGAGGAGTGTTCACAGTAACACATCCATTCCCACATTAGATGTGCGAGGTGGAGAGTCTTGGGAACCGGAGCACAGCGGGGGTGTCCGAATAGGAATCTGACTCCATAGATGCCGCAGGAGAGGCAGGGTAGTTGATCAGATCTGAAGTCTCAGATGTTGCCCCACGTGGCTCCGCCATCTTAGTAGCAGGGGAGGACGGCTGGGAGTGCGAGAAGTAGTGTGCTATTTCCCCGTTAGTTTTGCCAGTTTTAGCAGCTTTAGTGCCTCCCTTCGCCTTTTGCTTCTTGGCTGAGTGCATGCCGTTTAGTGCGGGGTGAGATGGAGCAATATAGGTCAGGTTAGCCGGGAGAAGGCCGGGAGCTCAAGAGAAGTGCGTCCTCACTCAGCCATGCCCAGGCTACACCCCTCAGCTTTGTAGTTTAAATGGTATATACCAAAATCAAATGCTGATGCAACAGAATAGATTTCCAGGATGTGTACTATGTTTGTATAAAGCACTCTTTCTGCAGCAAGACAAAAGAAGCTTCACAGTGATCACTGACTTTGACTGAGGCACTACAAATAACAGCAATCCAGTTTAGGATGTAAATGCTTGTATTCCACTTTTATCCCCAACGTCAGGAACTAGGCCTTGACTACGGTGAATATGCAGAATCAGGTTATCAAGAACAGGCTCCGCTCGGTGCAGGGCAGATCTTTCAGGTTGCTCACTGAAGTATCGCAAGGTTTCTGAACTGCTCAGTCTGTGGGAGTAGGCCGCGATTCAGCCACCATTACACATGGTCCTGCTTGATCGATCACCGCCATCCAGAAAGAGCGTGTAAGGCACCAGCCTCTGCTTACATAGTCTCTCCCATGAGGCACCTCTTCTCCCTGGAATCCTTCTCTGTTGCACAGCCAGATGGGAAATATAGTTCTACTGCGGTACAGCCAGAGGGCGAATCCTCACAAGCAAACTACAACCCCCAGAGTGCATTTCTCTTGCCTCTGTTAGAGTCACAGAACAGCAAACTGACACTAGAGGAAACAGCTGCATTAAACCTGGAGGCAGAAACATCTCTATTGCCAGGAGTGTGCATACCCAGCTCCTGGCTACACTAGCGTAGCTGGTCAAGGGGCAATTCGAGGTCACTCACATTAGTGGTGTTAAGGATTATGGTGGGGAGGTGCTGAGATCGCTTGGCAGTATCAATGAGTTTTTTCAATTTTACAGAGATCTGAACTACTCTAGGGTGGACTATACCCTGAGTGAGCTTCTAATAACTACCTGGACAAAGTCTCCTTTCCTACTCTTGACCTTGAGACGAGTGAAAGACTGGAGTCTAATGTCACCCTGGAGGAGATACAGATTGCCCTTTTGCAGCACTAGGTGGGAAAGACCCCCGGGTTGGATGGCCTCCTGACTGAATTTTACTTCCAATATCAGGAGCTGCTAGCCCCCAACTTGTCTCTCTTTTTGATCATTATTTCTCTCTTGATGTTCTCCCTGATTCAATGTCTGAGGCAGTGGTGGTATTGGTGCTCAAATGGACCCTGAGGAATGCTACTCCTAAAGGTCGATATCCCTCATAAATGTGGACGGCAAGATCTTTGCTAAGATCTTGGCTAATCGATTGTCCGGGATATTGGAGGAGTTGATTCGTGTGGATCAAACCGGGTTTATGCCTGGGAAGGGCACTGATATCAACCTCTGACGCCCCTTTCTCAGTGTCCCATAATAACAGTGGGAGTAGGGTTATCATCTCCCTGGACGCCAAAAAGGCGTTCGACTCAGTTGAGTGGGACTTCCTGTGAGAGACACTGGGTAGATTCAGTTTTGGCCCGAAATTCATCCGGTGGTCGCATATGGTCTTTAGTGCTCCCAAGGCCCGTATTAGAACTAATGGTGACCTTTGGGCATTTTTTTCACTACAGAGGGGTACTCGCAAGGGGTGCCCTCTATCCCCTGCCCATTTGCCCTAGCCCTTGAGCCTTTGGCTATCTTGATCCCAGGCTCTGACCGGATTAAGGGATTGAAGATGGGCTCCCTGGAGGAAAAAAATTCACTATACGCCGACGATTTGCTTTCATATCTTCAGGATGCTGACGAATCTTTAATAGCTGCGCTGGATATCTTTAATGAATGTCCTAGGTTCTCTGGCATTAGAATTAACTGGGCGAAGTCGGATCTGTTTCCCCTAGATCCCCAGGCTAGAGAGGTTGCTGCAGACACCCCGCTGTAGTGGGTTGATCAGTTTAGATATCTGGGTATTCAGGTTCGACAGAATCTGACCAGCTTTTATGACCTTAACTTGGCGCCAGTGTTATCCCAACTTAGAGTCAAATGTGCTTCCTGGAATGTGTTGCTACTGAATCTTTTGGGCCATTGCTCAAAATTATATTTCTTCCGAAATGTCTATACATGCTTCGCTCTTACCCAATCTGGATACCCGGATCCTTCTTTTCAGACATGGGTAGGTGTATTGGGTCATTTATTTGGGGGGGGCCCTCCCTCCCGGGATTGGCCAAATCGACCCTGATTCTGCCGGTACGTTGCGGAGGGTTTGCCTTGCTGGACAACTGAACTTAGTATTGGGGGGCCATTTTGGTTACAGTTCGGTGATGGTTTAAGCACTCTAGGGTCACAAGTTGTATATCTTGAGGCAATGAAAGATAATTGCTGGATGACTGCACGCCTTTAAAGTGATTTTTATTTGAAACTACATAAAATCCAGGATCCATACAGTATTCCAGAATCGATAGGTATAATACAATAATGCTTACGCGTTTCACACCATTGTGTGTAGGTGCTTAATCATAGCCTGAATGCTGAAGACTGATAAACCCATATATATATATATATATAAAAAGCCTTAGATGTGAACTTCCGGCGTTAATTGGGTAATCAGTCCAGCATTCATCAAATATGTGGCTGATATAATCAGCACACTCAGATGTGTAGAAATTCTGGTGTGCTGAACAGCAACATAGATGAGTAAAATAAAAATAAAAACATTGTGTCTTTTCTTGTAGTTTGCAACAGTTTCAAAAACAAACCTTGAACAAAAATATATCAATGCTGTTATTTCATTACACATCTCTACAGGTGTCCGTGAAACATTAACCACTTGCCGACCGCCAAGCGCAGGTTGACGGCGACAAAGTGGTGCGATATCTCAAATCGCCGTCATCTGACGGCGGCTGCGAGATCGCGCACTGTGAGCGCGCATGCCGCCGGAGGCACGCCCGTGCGCTCACTGTGTTCGGGGAGGGCCAGGGAGCGGGTGCGGCAGCCTCGATCGCCGCCAGCTACCCGCGATGCCCCCCCCAGAGTGAAAGAACGGAGGTCCATGTAAGTAAACACGGACCTCCGTTCTGTGAAGGGGGAAGGGCTGTGATCACAGCCTTCCTCTACACGGAAGCTGTGATCACTTCCCTTCCCCTGCTAGGGCAGTCCCCCCACAGTTAGAACACGCCCAGGGAACACAGTTAACCCTTAGAGATCCCCCTGCAGGTTAAACCCTTCACTGCCAATGGCATTTACACAGTAATCAGTGCATTTTTATAGCACTGATCGCTGTATTAATGCCAATGGTCCCAAAAAAGTGTCAAAATGGTCCGACATTTCTAATAAAAAATAAAAAAATAATAAAAACCCCAAAAATGAATTCTCATCATCCGTAAACGCGGCCACTTTTGCGCAAACCAATCAATACATTTTTTTATCGCAAATATGAGGAAGAATATAAATCGGCCAAAAACAGTGAAAAAAAATGTTTTTTTATATTTTTTTTTTTGGATGTGTATTTTAGCAAAAAGTAAGAAATTTGGGTTTTTTTGCAAAATTGTCGCTCTTCTTTTGTTTATAGCGGCGATCAGAAATGATGCAGAGGTGATCAAATAGCACCAAAAGAAAGCTCTGTTTGTGGGAAAAAAAGGACGCAAAGTGTGAAATCCTTCCGGGGCTGAAGTGGTTAAACAAGGGCAGTCCTCTGATTATCATTGTCTTAAACTATTATGGAAAGCGATCGTAGTCCGAGTCAGAGATCTAATTGCATTGTGTATGGTGACTAAAGAGCAATGCAAAACTGATAAATTAAAATGAAAAATAAAAATCTAGAAAGTATATTAAGATGCTCCATCACAATTCACATCGCTCATGATTCAATACAGGCAAGACATGTCCTAAAAATTCAAAGAAAAGAACAGTGCTATTTTCAAGTTACAATATTCAAAGGACTAATCTAGTAGATGATTAATTATGAGGAAATGTATAAATTTATTATAATTTCATGTTTTTAATCTTTTGTATTTTTACATTTTTATTGAACACTTATGTGATTTCTTTCACTCTATCAGAACATATAAAGAGGGAAGAAAATCTATTGCAGAGAGGGCACCTTAAGGGCTATGCTGGTATATTTCAGGTTTCAAGTCATATTGTGAAGTGGGGTGAGCCATTGCAGTAAGGGTCGTACGTGATAGGTGTCATTGGAGGTTCTTGTTATTTATTAATATTGTATATTTCATTGTTTTTTGTATAATTTTCATTGTTATCAGTTATTACTTCCCAGAAAGAACAACAATGATTTAATGAACAAAGAATACAAAACTATATGTGCTGTCGAGACTATGTGCAATACATGCAAAAAATGCAATATATCTAAGTATAGAAATGTGAATATGTATTGCATGTGTAAATGAACGGATTCATTAAACTATATTACATAAAGGACAAAGAAGAATATATGTATATATGCGCCTGTGTTTAGTACGATAAATGTCTTCTATCATATGCTAGCACCTGTATTTGTAGTGAAACATCCTATTGTGGGTATGTAAAAAGTAAATAGCATGATTTGTGTCCGCGTATATATGTATATAAGAAGAAACAGGAAATACATTATATCAAATTACTTAGGCAAGTAAATGTGTACGTTATGTATAAGTGTAAAGATATGAATCTATATAACGTAAAAAACGTACATAACGTGTATCAGAGCTGTCGTGTATATCAAAACATAAGAAACAAGTAATTTAGTAACAACAAGAAAGACCCTTCATTATTGACTATTGTTACTTTTAATATGTTTTTTGTTACTTTATATGTTATAATTATTTATTGTTCTTGGAGGTTACTGTGGATAGTGC
>BLSH010144693.1:26510-36873 GCA_018402905.1 Glandirana rugosa | reverse complement strand
GTGCACCATCTTGCTGGAACTATGATGTCGGTGATAGGGAATTGCTGGCCATCAAGTCGGCTTTGGAGGAATGGCGGTACCTCCTGGAATTGGTTTTTACTGACCATAAAAACCATAAAAAAACCATATGCTGTGAAGATATGAGATGTGCAGCACCTGAAACTATGGATACTGGAAGCCTGTGCTAGCATTTCTCCTGCGGTGTTGCTATCAGTGTGTGAAGAGTGGGAGAAGAGGGTTGCATTGACAATCCAACATAATGGGCAGCACATTGAACACATTTTATAAGTGGTCAGAAACTTGTAAATAACTCATGAAAGAATAAAGTTACGTTAAAACCAAGCACACCATTGTTTTTCTTGTGAAATTCTCAATAAGTTTGATGTGTCACATGACCCTCTTCCTATTGAAAAAACAAAAGTTGGATTCAAAATGGCCGACTTCAAAATGGCCGCCATGGTCACCACCCATCTTGAAAAGTTTCCCCCCTCACATATACTAATGTGCCACAAACAGAAAGTTAATATCACCAACCATTCCCATTTTATTAAGGTGTATCCATATAAATGGCCCACCCTGTAGTCCATATACTATCAGAAAAAAATTGTGTAAAGATTAAAAAACAAAAAAAGTCTTGTATTCTGATTTTTCAAAGTGGCTTGTGTCAGTCAAGAGAGTAGCCAAATCGGCTCTCCTCTACTCACGTCTGCAGACGCGAGTAGAGGAAAAGCCGATAAATGGCTCCTCCTGTTTACACTGTGATCAGCTGTGATTGGTCACGGCTGATCACATGGTAAAGAGCTTCCGATGATCGGTAATGCGGTGGGACAGACTGACACACCGCACCACCGATCGCCGTGATGTGCGCCCCCGTGGGCGCGCAATAGTGGGTTATCCTGAAAGACGTCAATGGACGTCTGGTCAGGATAACTGAACCACCGCCCAGCCGTCATTTGTCTATAGGCCGGGTGGGAAGTGGTTAAAGTCAATCAGCAGTTAAAACCAGCTTAACCACCCACGGCGATTGGTGGTGTGGTGTGTCACTCTGACGCAACTCCGATCGTGGTAAAGCGCCTCTGACAGAGGCTCTTTACCACATGATCAGCTGTGTCCAATCACAGCTGATCACTCTGTAAACAGGAAAGGCAGTGTATTAGCTTTTCCTCTACTCCCGCTGCCAGACGCAAGTAGAGGAGAGCCGATTGGCTGCTCTCCTCACAGGGGGGGTCTTCACTGATTGATTATCAGTGCAGTCCCCCATGGATGCCCATCCAGGACCACTAGGGATGCCACTCATGACCACCAGGGATGTGCCCACCCAGGACCACCAGGGATGCCTACCAGGACCACCAGGGATGCCACACAGGACCACCAGGGATGCCCAATAGGGATGGCACTCAGTGCCCATCTGTGATGCCTGCCAGTGCCTCCTTATCAGTGCTGCATAACAGTGCCATCTCTCAGTGCCGCCAATCATGCCCATCAGTACCGCCTATGAGTGCCCATCAGTGGCGCATATCAGTGCCACCTATCAGTGCCTGTCAGTGCTGCTTATCAGTGCCGCCTATCAGTGCCCATCAGTGCTGCATATAAGTGCCTCATCATCAATGCCCATCAGTGCCAATCGGTACTTCCTCATCAGTGCCCATCAGTGCAGCCTCATCAGTGCATATCAGTGAAGGAGAAAACTTACTTATTTACAAAATTTTGTAACAGAAACAAGGAAAAACGTTTTTTTTCAAAATTTTCTGTCCTTTTTAGTTGTAGCGCAAAACATAAAAACCCCAGAGGTGATCAAATACCACCAAAAGAAAGCTATGTTTGTGGTAAAAAATGATAAAAATTTAGTTTGGGTACAATGTCGCATGACCGCGCAATTGTCATTCAAAATGAAATAGCCCTGAAAGCTGAAAAGTGGTCTGGGCAGGAAGGGGGGAAGTGCCTGGTATTGAAGTGGTTAAAACAAGCTAAAAAATGCACTTCATAAGTGCAGGGACTGGGAACAGACTATTTCCTAGTGTCTGGGACGGCATGCATTCCACAGACCAATTCTCCTTGACCAGAAGTGATGTAATTGCCCTACCAAAACCCCGCCCGCAGAACTATATGGCTTTAAACATGCAGTACCGCAATTAAATATATAGCGTTAAACTGTGCAGTAATGCACAGAACTATATGGCGTTAAACTTGCAGTAATGCAATGAAATATATGGCGTTAATCTTGCAGTAACGCTATGAAATATACGGCTTTAAACTTGCAGTAACGCACAGAACTATATGGTGTTAAACTTGCAGTAACGCAATTAAATATATGGCGTTAAACTTGCAGTAACGCAATTAAATATATGGCGTTAAACTTGCAGTAATGCACAGAACTATATGGTGTTAAACTTGCAGTAATGCACAGAAATACAGAGGCCCTGATTTACTATACCTCCCAAATCTACTCCAGCAGTGCCTTAAAATAACTCCCAATTAAAGGCAATTACAACTTCAACTCTCACAAACGGGAGTAAATTTACTCACATGCGACCTCTATTTGCCTGTGAAGATGGCTCTCAGATCACATGTTCTAAGCACTTGATGTCAGCTGGTTGAACTTGTGGTTTCAGAATTCCTCCATTTAATGCTTGTATGCAAGTTCATTGCCATAAAAAAAAAACATTACCACCCCCTCTCTCTAATAATGGTTAAAGTGAAGAAAAAAAAAATATTCCTTTAACCACTTCAGCCCGGGAAGGAATTCACGCTTTAGGACCTGAGCACTTTTTGTGATTTGGCACTGCGTCACTTTAACTGACAATTGCGTGGTCGTGCGATGTTGTACCCAAACAAAATTTGCGACCCAAATAGAGCTTTCTTTTGGTGATATTTGATCTCCTCTGCGTCATTTCTAATCGCCGTTATAAATAAAAAAAGAGCGACAATTTTTCAAAATAACCAGTTTTTCTTCCTTTTTGCTAAAATACAAATCCAATTTAAAAAAAATAAAAATCATTTTATTTACTTGTTCTTGGCTGATTTACATTCTTCCTCATATTTTTTTTTAAAAAAAATCGCAATCTGCATTTATTGGTTTGCCGCGTTGAGGGATGATGCAAATTAATTTCTGGAGTTGTATTTTTTTAAATTTTTTACTAGTAATGGCGGCAATCTGCGTTTTTTAGCAGTACTGCAATATTGCGGCGGACATGTCGGACCATTTAGACACTTTTTTGGGACCATTGGCATTTATACAGCGATCAGTGCTATAAAAATGCACTAATTACTGCAGAAATGCCATTGGCAGTGAATGGGGTTAACCTGGAGAGCGTTAACTGTGTTCCCTATGGAGTGTTCTAACTGTATGGGGGCTGGGCTGGCAGGGGGAGGGATGTGATTATGGCTTCCATATATCATCGCCCTTCCCCCTCTGTCCGAACGGAGATCCACGTTTACATACACGGATCTCCGTTCTTTCACTGCAGAGGGGCCATCGCGGGTAGCCGGCGGCGATCGAGTCTGCCCTACCCGCTCCCTGACCCCCCCCCCAGAACACAGTGAGCGTGCGAGCGTGCCTCCGGCGGCACGCGCTCGCTCGCAATGCTAGTTATCGCATCTGCCGTCAGGTGAGGGCGGTTTGCAATAACGAACCACTTTGTTACCGTCACGCTGCGGCGGGCGGGCGGCAAGTGATTAAATATCGTGCTTGGGGGGTCCCCTTAGTATGGATCTCTGTGATGTTTAGAACAGTGCCACCGCAAAATGACATTTGTAAAGGAAAAATTGTCATTTAAAATCGGTCGCAGCTGAAATGTATTGCTGGTTCCCTGCAATATAGATAAAGATCACTGAAAAAGCATTACGTTGGGGGTTCCCCCCAGTCCATACCAGGCCCTTCGAGTCTGGTATGGATTTTAAGGGGAACCCCACGCCAAATTTATAAAAAATGGTATTGGGGTCCCCCCAAAATCCAAACCAGACACTTATCCGAGCATGCAGCCCTGGCATGGCGGGGGGGGGTGGGGACGAGTGAGTGTGCCCCCTCCAAACCTTATCAGGCCACATGCCCTCAACATGGGGAGGGTGCTTTGGGGTCTGGTTTGCATTCTGGGGGGACCATTTTTCCCAAAATTTGGCATGGGGTTCCCCTTAAAATCCATAGCAGACCTGAAGGACCTGGTACGGACTTTGCGGGGGACCCCTACCCAACATTTCTGTTTAATTTTGGCGTTGAGTTCCTCTTAAAATCTATACCAGACCCTTATGCGAGTGTGCATGCACTGTATATACTCTACACAGTGGTGTAGTGCTTAGCACTTTCGCCTGGGAGCAAACGGGTCACTGGTTCAAATCCCAACCACAACACTACCTGCCTGGAGTTTGCATGCTCTCCCTGTGTCTGCGTGGGATTCCTCCGGGTACTCCAGTTTCCTCCTACACTCCAAAGACATGCAGGTAGGTAAATTAGATCCTGTTTAAATTGGCCCTAGTATATGTATGAATGTGAGTTAGGGACCATAGATTGTAAGCTCCTCGAGGGTAGGGACTGATGTGAATGTACAATATATATGTAAAGCGACAGCACTATATAAGTACCTGAAATAAATAAATGCAGTTTATTATATATACCATACTGTACATATATATTCTTATACTACATGCCACTGCCTAACCTTTTGCTATCTCCGCAAATGTTTTCACTCTAAATGGCCTTATATAGTGTGGGTGTGGACTCAGACCACTGAGCAATGATTGGCCAAAGGCACCCTTCCTTTGGCCAATCATGGCTCTCACAGCAGTGCATGCTGCGATTGGCCAAAGCACGCAGGTCATGTGCATGCTTTTGCTTTGGCCAATCAGCGGGCGGCATTCCCCCACAATTTCACTGCATAATGGGCCATTCAAATTTCCCACCAGCACCCCATAATGTTCAGGATTTGGCAACTCCCCAATGTTCGATTCTAACATACTTTTGACTCAAAATGGTGGACCATCCCTATTGACCATGGATGTACATCACGAGATACTTTTTTAACATAAAAGATGGGACTAAAAACGTCTCTCTATTTTTAAATAAATTTTTACACTTTTTATGTAAATGGGTATGATGTACCCAATACCCATTCACATGGAGGGCCGGGATCTGGGGGCCCCCTTGTTAATGGGGCTTCCACATTTAGATCAGCCCCCCCAACCACCACGGTTGTCGGGAAGAGGCCCTTGTCCCCATCAACATAGGTACTAGAGGCTTTGGGGTGGGGCGCACAGAGCTCCCCCACCCCACACCCCCTTCTGTTAAAAGCATGTGGCCTGGTTTGTTCCAGGAGGGGGGCAGGCCCTCACTTCTCCCCCCATCCTGACCTCCAGGCTGCATGCTCAGAAAGGGTCTGGAGTTTGGGGGATCCCCCACCATTTTGTAATAAAATTTGGAGTGGGCTTCCCCTTAAAATCCATCCCTGAACCAAAGGGCTTGGTATGGATTGGGCGGACAATACATTATAGCCGCAAGCAAGTTGAAATTACATTTTTGATCAATGTAGGGGAGGATGTGGGAGCTATATGTGGTGTGGGTGGGGTTCATTGATTTATTTGGCATCACGACACAATTGCTTGCAACCCATGTGCACACAGCACTTCCTGTTTCCAGCCACATTATACTTCCTGCTGATGTATATCTGTAAGGACTATGCAAATATAAATGAGAAGATGACTTATCAGTGCTGGTTCACACTAGTGTGATGCGGGAACCCTGCAAATCCACTGCGGGTTCCCGCATCGCACGCGACTTAGACAGTTCACACTGCCATATGAAAACTGCTGGGTGTGTCAATAGAAAGCTAATGACACCCCCAAATCATTTTGCAGATCGCACTGCAAACTGCAAATTCGGACAGGAATTAGATTGCATGGATGTCAACACCCATGTGATCTGATTCTGCTGCATAACAAAAAAAGGGTCCTGTGCAAGTTTGGTCAGGATGCAATGCGAATTTAGCCATATTATCTGTATGGCTGAATTTGCATAGCACAGATCGCATGTGATTTGCACTGCAGTGCGAATCACATCCGATCTCAGACACCGCAGCAGTGTGAACCGGCCCTGAGGAAGGTAATCCACTTCCTCAAAACCACCAATCCCCAAAACGAATTTAAAAAGTTACAAAAGAGAACAAGCAAAATCAATTTCATTTTGCCAACAGAAACACAAGTATGTACATATTTACTGGCATTAAAGTATTTACAGTATATACACATTTAGCAACCTTACAGTGGACAGTTTTAGTTTCACCATTCATAACTGTACACACATTTCATAAAATGACTAAACACCCACATGACATTATTAGCTGCAAAATTACAGAAAGATAATTAACAGTCATTCTAACAAAGCATTACAACATAATATTAAAAAAGGCACATATTGAACCAAGAACATTGGTGAGTATTTTCTCCTAGTAGAATGCATGGTAAGACAAACAATACATACCCCAATCGGACAGCATGGTAAAATCAAGCCACTTTTGATGGTCAAAATGCACAATAATTTCAGCAAACAAACAGCTCTAGTAAAATATTTGTCACTAGCAAAATATCATTCCTTCCAAAAAAACCACAGCAACCAACCTGACCCCTCAGCAGGTCAAACCAACACCTTCTAATGAAGTGCCTTATATAAGCTAGCACACTGACACACGCCCAATAGACGTACACGCCCACCAGTATCTTTCAATCTGTCTTTTCTAATTTATTTCACCTGAGAGGCTGCCATACCTAATAATATTTGCTGTGTTAAACCTTGGCTATGTTCATCAGATCAGTATAAGTCCAGGACAAAATTCTAAGTCAGTGGTTATCAACCCTGTCCTCAAGCACCCCCAACAAGTCATGTTTTCAGGCTATTATTTTGCACAAGTGATTTGATCAGTTTCACTGCCTTAGTAATTACCACAACTGTTTCATCTGAGGGAAATCCTGAAAGCATGACCTGTTGGGATGTCTTGAGGGCTGGAGTTGAGAAACACTGTTCCAAGCAACAGTTTTCTAACCAGATGAACCTGTGAAAATGTCCAAGTCCCTGGCTGCAGCTTCCAATTTAAAGTCCCAAAATAACTTACTTACATTACAGACTATTTGGACAAGAGATAAATAAAATGCCAACCTGTCGGGGGCATGGCCGGCTGTGGACTGAGAAGGCTGCCTGATCTCTCGGCTCCACTCAGCCTAGGACAGAAAAGCTACCAATTAGCACTACCAGCACCCATCCTTGCAGCAAATTGCTCCCAGAGGGTTCCCTTTCCAGGCTGCCACCACTTATTTTAGTTGCAGAAAGAACTGGCGTCCAGACACCCTTGCAGAGGTAGGAGAGGGGAACATGCAGAAACAAACGGACACAAGCTGATACAATCGGGCTCCATCCACACAAACGGCAACACGGTGAGCACTTCTTCCACCCCATCCACCGCCCACACGCCTGGCTCTTACCTGGCAACCCTGTTTGGAGCTCCCGAAATGGCCGTGTCAGATGCTCACCGCCATTTCACTGCTCCCTCGCCGCCGCTCCGCCCGCCATCTTGCGGCCTAGTGCTGACTGGCATGCTCCGAGCCGCGGACCTACATCAGACTGTAGGCCTTGGTGAGCCTAGTCGGGGCTACAGGTAGGCCATAGGTGTGATGCGATATATATGCATATAGCTGTAAACGATGTATATGATACAGAAATCAACATGTGATAACTATACTAGAGATGAAATTAATGCTTGTTGTTCATTTTAGTATACAGTTAATATCGTGCATTCTCCTGAGGAAGCGGTCATTCCGCGAAACATGTCGGGAAGCACTGGTGTAATGACTGTGAGAATATAATTCAACTGTAATCCATCATGTGGGATGGATGGAAATGTACTAATGTGATTTTAATGACACATTGTTATGTTTGTATAAAATAAAATTCTTTTTTATATAAATGTGAAGTCTGTGAGCCTATTGCGGTACCAGGAAAAGTCCCACAGCCCCATTCCCTCTTCTGTGGTTGGTCCCATTTCTCATGGAAGGGACAACATAGTATCATACAAGCTACCATTAACGGCCACAAGATCACCATTGCGAACATATATGCCCCCAACACTAACCAAAGCTCTTTCTACAAGAAAGTAATGACCACGTTAGCCCCCTTCAGACAAGACCCCCTAATCATCTGTGGGGACTTTAATGACATTGCGGATCTTTCCCTTGATACATCTAATCCAGCAAGCAGGAGACCTACCTCGCTCTCTTCACTTATCCGAACAGAAGACCTCTATGATCCTTGGAGGTGCTCCCACGAGACGGAAAGAGATTACACCTACACCATTGGCCTTATCACCTGGTCTGACCATGCCCCGATCACATTAAAAGTATTTCCGACATCAACCCCCCAAAGCACACTACATGGAGACTAAATCCCTCCTTACTTACCAACCCTGTCTATCAAGAACAGATCTCACCCGAACTTAACTTGTTTTTCAACACTAACTTGGGTACCATAGATAACCCAACAACTATCTGGAATGCCCACAAGGCCTGTATGAGAGGTTTGTTTATTAAATTGGGAGCCTGCGAGAAAAACCTACATGCTATCACCACTAATAATTTACTAGACCAAATCAGATCTCTCAAACAAGCTCACAAAGCTCAACAATCCCCGCTGCTCCTGGCTGACCTTTCTAAAGCAAGACAAGCCCTAAGCGACCACCTACACGCAAAATTTGACATACACCTTAAAAACCTCTGACTACAGCACTACGTGCACCAGTACAAGCCAGGCGCATATCTGGCTAAACAACTCAAACGCAAAAGCGCGCAATCCAGATTCCCTTATTTCATAGCCCCTTCATGGTCCCGTCTTGTTATCCCCAAAGACATAGCGAACAGCTTCAAATCATACTACTCTGCGCTGTACAACTTAACTGACTCCACATCTAGTCCGTCACCTACGCCTAAAGACATTTCAGATTTTTTACAAAAAATCCATCTGCCCTCACTAACCCCTGCTCAAATACAAGATCTTTCGGCCCCATTCACCACTACCGAAATCGAACTTGCTATATCTAAACTACCGATCGGGTGGACAGATTGCTGGGAGGGGCTGGGGAAGACCCAGCTGTCATGGTGCATGTTGGCACCAATGACAAAGTTAGAGGTAGGTGAAGTGTACTAAAGAAAGATTTCAGGGACCTAGGAGCAAAGTTGAAGATTAGGACCTCCAAGGTGGTATTCCCAGAAATACTACCGGTACCTCGAGCCACACCAGAGAGGCAGCGGGAGATTAGGGAAGTCAACAAGTGGCTGAGGAGCTGGTGTAGAAAGGAGGGTTTTGGGTTCCTGGAGAACTGGGCCGATTTCTCAGTCGGTTACGAGCTCTATAGGAAGGATGGGCTGAACCTAAATGGGGAAGGTGCAGACCAGCTGGGAATTAGGATGGTCAAAAAGTTAGAGGGGCTTTTAAACTAGGCAACGGGGGGGAGGGTCCAGACTTAGAAATAGCCAGAGGGGAGTCTAGGGGGTAGTATTGGGGGGAGGAGTGATAGGCCGATTAAGGAATCTAAACACGTGGCAAGTAGGGTAATGAGTCCAATATGCAAACAAGGATTACCCAACAAGGAAGCAGTAGGTATCCGGACAAAACTACGTGTCTTGTTCACCAATGTCAGGAGTCTGGCAGACAAGATGGGAGAACTAGAGCTGCTACTGTACGAGGAGGAATTAGATTTTGTGGGAATTTCGGAGACTTGGTTCAACAGCTCTCATGATTGGCTGGCTACCATTGAGGGGTATTCCCTATATCACAGGGATAGGGAGGGCAAAAAAGGGGGAGGGGTATGCCTGTATATAAAAAATGACATACAAATTAACCACTTCCCGACCGCGCGCCGTGTTTTCACGGCAGCAGTCGGGATGCTGAGCGCGAATCGCCGTAAATAAGCGGCGATCTGCAATCAGCCACCAGGGGGCGCGATGAGCGGCTACAGGGAAAGAATGGGGAACCGCCGATGTAAACACGGCGGTTCCCCGCTCTGTTAGTAGGGGCATGGAAGATCTACTGATCCCTGTCACTGGGATCAATTGTCTCGCCCCTTGGCGGCACAAATGTAGCCGCCAAGGGGTAAGAAAGGGACATCGGCGAGTAGCGCGGGGGACCACCGACTAACGTCTAGCGGCGAATAAATGCCGCTAAGCGCGAGTCGTAGGGCTGACGACGGCACTTTTGTGCCGCGCGCCAGCCCTTCACCAATTAAACATACAGTAAAAAATATATGTCCGTATGGGGAGGGGGAAAAAACGGGAGGGATAGGGACACTATATCCCTTATGGGGAGTTACCATCGGTCGGTTAGTACTCTCGA
>BLSH010144693.1:0-21514 GCA_018402905.1 Glandirana rugosa | reverse complement strand
AAAAAAGATTTCATCTACAAATACGGAAAGGTTTCTTCACAGTAAGAGCTGTGAAAATGTGGAATAGACTCCCCCCAGAGGTGGTTTTGGCCAGCACGGTTGATTGCTTTAAAAAAGGCCTGGATTCTTTCCTTAATGTAAATAATATAACTGGGTACTAACATCTTTAGGTAAAGTTGATCCAGGGTGAATCCGATTGCCTCTCGGGGAATCAGGAAGGAATTTTTTCCCCCGTTATAGCAAATTGGATCCATGCTTTGCTGGGGTTTTTTTGCCTTCCTCTGGATCAACTGTGGGTGAAGTATTGTATATGGGATTATTTGGTTGTATGTGTATATGTGTATATATATATATGTATGTATGTATATATATTTTTTTTTTTTTTTTTTTTGGTTGAACTGGATGGACTTGTGTCTTTTTTCAACCTGACTAACTATGTAACTATGTAACTATGTACTTGCAATAGTCTCTAATAATTAAGAAAAAGAAAAGAAAAAAAGAAAAAAACAACTAAATAATCAAACTCAATTAGTGCCGTAGTTACTCAATGTTTAACCATGGTGGGCTAAAATTCACCTGATGGGAAGACCTAGTTAGCACCATTGTGATGTCCATAAAAGTTTCCACTTTCTACTTCTCATATTTGTTATAACCTGTCTCTAATTAGTTGGAGCGGAGCAGCTACCCCGGGGGTATCCAGCCACTCCTGCCATATTCTAAAGAATTTGTTAGGGACCTTTCTGTGTTGATACGTGTACTTTTCTCTCACCAGAATACTATTTGCCTGTTGAACCCATTGATCAGGTGTAGGAGTGTGGGGGGATATCCAATATTGTGCCAGCAGTTTCCTTGCTATATATAGTAATCTGATCAATGCAATATATGTAGCAGGGGAGTACTGTTCCTCCTCCAACCCTCCCAATAAACACATGACAGGGTCCATCTGCAATTGAAGCTGATATATAGTATTGATAGAGCCAATTACCCCCTGCCAGTATCTCCTTAGTTTCGGACAATTCCACAGTAGATGAAGTAGTGTACCCAGATGTATTTGGCATTTTGGACAGATGGGGGAGTCCCTTCTACCCCATCTGTGCAACTGCACTGGGGTTCTATATGTCCTGTGAAGTACAAAAAGATGAGATAATCTCTGGGCCGCTGACACTGACACGAGTGGTCCCGTACTCAGTATCTGTGTCCATCTATCCCCATCTATAGGACCGATCTCCGTTTCCCACTTTTCCCTGCACGGAAGAAGATCGGGGGCCTGAAGGTATGATAACAGGCCAGCATATACCCGGGATATCATGCCTTTTTTATCTGACGTGCTCAGAATAGAGGCTAAAAAATCAGAGTCTTCCAATTTAAGCGGGTTGCTTCTGTTTTGTCTACTCAGGGCATGTCTGTAGGGACATATTCGAAGCAGCGGAAATTCCATGCTCAGTTGTTCTAGTGGTTTTACATTCGGGCCTTGAAATAGCTGTGAAAAGTATTTAATCCCAGCTTCCCTCCACAGAGTGTGTCCTGGAATTTTCATTAATTCGGGGTATGACTCGTTGCACCATATTGGGGTACATCCCAGGAAGCCTTCAATGCCTAATCTTTTTTTAGTCTCTTTCCACACTTTAACTATCAGTTTTACAGTCATGTCTTTCAGTGGTGCATCCGGGAGTCCTGACTCCATCTGTGACATAGCTGAGTATTGCTCCAGGGAGCTAATCAGCAGGGTTCTAGAGGGGTCTAACATCTCTGGCAGGTCCCATCCCGATAAGTGCTGTAATTGGGCTGCCAGAAAGTACGTAAAGGAATGAGGGACAGCCATTCCTCCTTGGTCCTTAGGGTATTGTAAGGTAGATAGCTTGATTCGGGCCACTCCCTTCCTCCATATCAGCGCTCTATATAGTGAGTCAACACGGGCAAACCAGTAGTGGGGTATCCATATCGGGGCATTATGTAATATGTACAATAGTTGTGGGGCCCAGACCATTTTGATAAGGTTTGCTCGGCCCGTGACTGATAGTGGTAATTTGCACCAACTTGCAGATTTGTTTTTAAATTTTTGTAGTAGCGGTTTCAGGTTGAGGGCAATATAGTCGTTAACATTACTCATTACTATTATGCCTAAGTATTTGAAGGACCGGACCATCTCCACCTGTGAGGCCACGTCTGGGAGGGTATCCCTTAGGGGGTCAAGCAACAGGAGAGACGACTTGTGCCAGTTAATGGTGAATCCCGAGTAGGATCCAAATTGCGTAATAAGCTCCATCACTGCTGCCAGCGAGCCCGCTGTATCCCCTAGATATATTAGAGTATCGTCCGCATATAAAGATACCTTATCTTCCCTCTCTCCCCTGCGAAATCCCACTATCTCTGGTGATGCCCTGATCCTGGCCCCCAGCGGCTCCAGCGCCCGGGCAAACAACAGGGGGGACAGGGGGCATCCCTGTCTAGTTCCCCTGTGTAGTGGAAAAGCTTGCGTGAGAGTTCCATTTACCCTTATTCTAGCCCTGGGGCAAGTATATAATAACTGTACCCAGGATATAAAGGACTCTCCCAAGTGGAATCTACGCAGCACTGCCCAGAGGTATTTCCACTCGACGCTGTCAAAGGCCTTGGCAGCGTCGAGGGAGAACACCGCCCTGTTTCCTGGGTTGTCGACCAGCAGTTGAAGGTTTAAAAATAATCTTCGGATATTAAGGGCTGTGGACCTGGTTGGTATGAAACCCAACTGGTCAATGTGTACCAGATGGGTCACCACCTTCGCTAGTCTGGTTGCAAGTATTCTGGCCAGTATCTTAATATCTGTGTTAATAAGAGAAATGGGCCTGTATGAGTCAGGCAACAGTGGATCTTTGCCGGGTTTCGGAATCACCACCACAACTGCCTCCGTCATAGAGGTCGGGAGGCAACCCTTCTTCAAGGCTGCATTAAATGTGTCTAAGAGAGGAGGGAGCAGAGATTCACCATATCTTTTATAGATCTCAGGTGGGAGACCGTCTGTACCAGGTGCTTTACTATTGGCCATTGTCGCTACAGCCTGCGTCAATTCATCTAATTTGATGGGGGCATTTAGTTTTGCCTGAGCAGCTGAGGTTAGTTGGGGTAACGAGCATTGGTGCAGGAATTCCTCCAACTCCTCCTCTGTCGGGTTTACCTTTGAGGAATAAACCTCCTGGAAAAAGTCCCTGAACACAGAACTGATTTGTTCCTGCTCACAAACATCTTCCCCCGTGGGTCCCCGAATAGCATCCACAGAGATCTTATCTTGTTGAGAGCGAAAGACCACCGATAGCAGGTGCCCGGTGCACTCCCCCTCCTCAAAGTATTTTTGTTGGAGGAAAAAGCACTTTCTCCGCTGCAGTAAGCACTACTTTTTGATACATGGTCTGGGCCTCCAACCAGCTACGTTCCGTGGCTTGAGATGGGTTTTCAATGTATTGTGCCTCTTGTAGTTTAACTGCCTGTAGGACTGTTTCCTCCCATTCCCTCGTGCCTGTTTTAATGGCCGATATCTGCCTTATTAGAAGGCCCGTGAGATGCGCCTTCATAGCATCCCACACCACCCCCATATCTGCCGAGTTCCTGTTAGAACGTATAAATTCAGCTATGGCTTCAGGTATGGAGTCAGTAGAGGGGAACAAGTGGAGCCAAAACGGATTCAATTTCCACATTCTCACTCCAGCAGTACCCCCAACCGATATCTGCGCCCCAAGGAGGGAATGGTCCGATATACTACGTGGTGCATAGTCCACCAGCGAGGTCTGAGACATAGCCCTAGTGTTGCAGAGACAAAGGTCAATTCGTGATAGTGCCCTGTGAGTTGGGGAGTAGCAGGAATAGCACTTTGTGTTTGGGTTTCTGCATCTCCAGACGTCCTCCAGGCCCATCTCTCGGATGAGCCTAGCAAACGATGTGGGGCCGGGAGATGCGACTGGATGTCTACTGTGTGGTGACCACCTATCTAGGTGTCTGTCCAGGAGATTGTTAAAGTCACCCATAACCCAGACGGGAACCGCAGTGTATGGAGCCATAAACTGAGCCAGGTGTTTCAAACATTCAGATGAGAAGGGCAGGGGGTATGTAAATGTTGGCAATAATACAAAGCATATCTGCTAACTTGCAGAGCAAAAAAATAAATCTGCCCTGATCATCTATTCGAGAGTGGACCAAACTAAAGGTTATTTCATTGGAAATTAGTATGCTGACCCCTCTGGAGAAGGCCGTGTGAACAGAGTGAAACTGCACTCGATATCCTTTGTTCCTAAGGGAAGTTATAGTAGTAGTTTGCAGGTGGGTCTCCTGGAGACACGCCACCACAAAGCGGTATTGTTTTAGGATAGAGAAGAGTGCCTGTCGTTTCACTCCATCCCCTAGACCCCTCACATTCAGAGACAGCAAATTACAAGCAGTCGCCATGTAAAATCTATGTTAGTAGTTACAGAACACATCATTGCTCTCTGAGCAAAAAGTCCAGCAAACCGCAGAAGAACTGTATAGTTACATGTCAAGGCAGTCCCCAGGTTCCAGCGGCAGGAGAACAACCCTATGTGAGAGTATAAGGGGGTCAAGCCTCTGGGTCTGTCCCCACACAAGGGAGGTCCCTCATGCGGCCAGATCAACAGGCAGCAGGGATAAGCATTATGTACATCAGCCTTTGACTTAAGAACCCACCACGATCTCTCAGTAAACAAGAGAAAATAAACATAGCACTGTAGAACAAACAGTAAAGAATTTAGAACTTTTTTAACTCGGGTTAAGTAGTGTGTTGCTCGTAACTGTGAGCCACATGTGAGCATTACGTCCTCGCGGGACAACCATTTGTTGGGGGGCCCCAACATATCCGGTGTACTTTCCAGTCTGAAGGGACTCACAGAATCCACCTAGTGCAGTCAATCATAGGTGAATAGGTAGGCTATATGCAGCCTTCTCCGCCTTGCAACCAAGACAACAGTCAGGATTTATCCAGAAGCATAGTACGTATATGAAGTCCCAAATCCCATTCATATGAGAGGTAGAGATGCATGTTAGGTTTGCATGTGTTTCCGCAGGGCATGTTCCCTCCTATCCAGCCAGTCCGCTGCAGCCGCAGGGTTGTCAAAAAAGTGAGTCTCATCATTGGCAGCCACTCGTAGTTTAGCAGGGTACAGCATAGCGTAGGTAACGTCATAGTTCCTCAATCTTTTCTTAACATCCGCAAACTTTGCCCTTTTGCGTTGCAGTTCAGCAGAAAAGTCAGGGTAAAATGATATCCGGGTATTGTCTATTTTCATGGCATCCCCTCTTGTCCTGGCCAAGTATAATGCTGTGTCTCTATCTTTGAAATTCAGAAATTTGAACAGAAATGGTCTAGGGGGCTCTCCCGGGCAGGGAGGCCTGGCAGGAACACGATGCGCTCGTTCGACCACGAACATAGGGGAGAACGCTTCTCTACCGAACATTTCAGTCAACCAGTTCTCTATAAAGGTAACAGGGTTTTTGCCTTCAGCCCGCTCCGGGATACCCACCGCCCGTACGTTATTCCTTCTGAGTCTATTCTCCATGTCCTCCAAAAGCATAGCGTGACTGGAGGACACAGATTGTATGTGGCGTATGTCGTGTTGGAATGGCGCCATGTCATCCTCCATATTACTCACTCGGTCTTCTAGGGCCGCTGTGCGGTCTCTCAGTTTTTGCATGTCCTGCCGGATCAATGCAACTTCCAGTTTTACCCCTTTAATTTCTACTGTGAGATTGGTGAGGTTGGTGTTACAGGAGGAGACTGCAGTAAAGATCTCCCGGAGCGTGGGCTCGGGGCCTTGTATGGTAGGCATGGTGTGGGAGGGCAGGGAGGCTGGGGTACTCACTGTGTCCCATGGGTTGTCAGCCAACTCATCAGGCCATATCGTGTCTGCCTCAGCCTCCGTAGCCGAAGCACAGGGAGCCACTGTCATCTTCTTATGTGTCTTCACTGGGGTGTCCTTATGCTGGGTTTTAGCAAACAGTTTTTGTGCAGCTTCCTTAGCCGAGTGGGGCGCTCGGGCGCCATCTTGGGCCGCATGGTCCAGCTCCATAGGCTGATCTTTACTCCTTTTGGACATGCTACGGGTGTCCGAAAAAGGTGTCTTTCGGTAGCCTATGTTCCACAGAACTTCGCTGTCCTTCTCAGGGGTGAAGGCGATGTAACAGGTAAAAGAGATCAGGAGAATATTCAGGATTTTCGGCGGAGACCTCGCTCAGTGCAGCCTACCTCATGAGCTGCAAGCCACGCCCCCCATCTAAACACTATTAATGCCACCCTTAAATCCTTTAAAGCATTTTTGCAAGCGTCCAACGGGATTACACATTCTACTTCCAGGCATATCCCCTTGGAGGCCCTCCAATTACTCACCTCAGACATCTCCCTCTCTGAGTGGTTAGATGCAGGTGTAACTAACATCGGACAATTATACAATGACTCAACTCTGCATGATTTCCAACAAATACAACGTAAATGGAAGATACCATCTACCTCCTTCTTTAAATACCTCAGACTACGATCTATACTCACCAAAATTAAATGGGCAGATCACTCACCAATGGATGACCTGCTAAAATGCCACCTTCAACCTGCAGTTAAAAAATTGGGAATTGCCTTTATTTACAAACTGCTTACCAACAACAGTTTGCCAAAAAAAAATGCAGAACATGCTCCACTTGGCACAAAAACTCCACTGTGCCTTTACTCCTAAACAATGGTACCACTCACTCCTGCTCCCTCTAAAGATGTCCAGATGCAAATCGCACTGGGAAACAGTACTAAAAATCTTCCACAATTGGTACCTCACCCCACTGAAGCTGGCACGCATCTACCCAACAACATCCAATCTTTGCTGGAGAAACTGTGGATCTGCAGGGTCAGCCTTACACATTTTGTGGTCCTGTCCAAATCTCAAGTCCTACTGGGCTGACCTCTCCAAACTACTCTTATCTATCACAGCAATTCAAGACCACCTTACTCCACAAAAGGTTTTGCTAGGCCTGGAAATAGACACTCTGCCCAGACTTGTTCATACGATTGTTACTTTAACTAGACATTGAAAGTCCGCTACTCCCCCAACTTGTGCCGAAATCCTAACAACCCTTAACAACCGATTCCTATGGGAATATATGTTTGCAAAAATAAATATGCAACTCAAGGTTTTCCAGAAGCACTGGAACCTCTGGATCAATCATCCCAAAGCAATATGCCTCATCTGACTCGAACCCACATGGTTGTCCTTTCAGATATCTACCCCCCTACTGTGATGAAGTGGTCGCAAACCAATGCTACCATATGCCTTATCTACATATCCTCCACATAGTTAATGTTACGTTACTCCGAACGCAATCAGCTTGCTGTGTACTCTCTTGCTCTGTTTGTAATCTGATCCTACTTATTTAGTTTGCTTACATCTGTTTGTATTGTACCGAAATAACACTGAATGATGTAATGTACAGGGTGGGCCATTTATATGGATACACCTTCATAAAATGGGAATGGTTGGTGATATTAACTTCCTGTTTGTGGCACATTAGTATATGTGAGGGGGGAAACTTTCAAGATGGGTGGTGACCATGGCGGCCATTTTGAAGTCGGCCATTTTGAATCCAACTTTTGTTTTTTCAATAGGAAGAGGGTCATGTGACACATCAAACTTATTGGGAATTTCACAAGCAAAACAACGGTGTGCTTGGTTTTAACATAACTTTATTCTTTCATTAGTTATTTACAAGTTTCTGACCACTTATAAAATGTGTTCAATGTGCTGCCCATTGTGTTGGATTGTCAATGCAACACTCTTCTCCCACTCTTCACACACTGATAGCAACACCGCAGGAGAAATGCTAGCACAGGCTTCCAGTATCCGTAGTTTCAGGTGCTGCACATCTCGTATCTTCACAGCATAGACAATTGCCTTCAGATGACCCCAAAGATAAAAATCTAAGGGGGTCAGATCGGGAGACCTTGGGGGCCATTCAACTGACCCACGACGACCAATCCACTTTCCAGGAAACTGTTCATCTAGGAATGCTCGGACCTGACACCCATAATGTGGTGGTGCACCATCTTGCTGGAACTATGATGTCGGTGATAGGGAATTGCTGGCCATCAAGTCGGCTTTGGAGGAATGGCGGTAGCTCCTGGAAGGAGCAGCCGTTATCTGTGACCTGGGAGCAATAATGAATTCCATTTTGGCCGTTATTTACCACCAGCGATATTGTGAATACCATTTTAGCGCTATTTACTGTGAATCGCGGTAATTTACCGCAAATCACAGTAATTTTGCCGCTATTTTGCGGCAGCGCTATAGTAAATGACCCCCACAGCGTTAAACTAGCAGTAAAGCACAGAACTATATGGCGATAAACTTTCAGTAATGAAATTAAATATACGTGTTAAACTTGCAGTAATGCACAGAACTATATGGTGTTAAACTTGCAGTAATGCAATGAAATATATGGTGTTAAACAGTCACTACACTGACACTATCTGAACTGTCCCTAGATGCACACTAATGTAAAGATGAATGGTGGTCACTACACAACAATCACACTATCTGAACTGTCCCTAGATACACACTAATGTAAAGATGAATTGTGGTAGTCACTACACTACACTGACACTAACTGAACTGTCCCTAGATGCACACAAATGTAAAGATGAATGGTCGTCACTACACTCACATTGACTATTATCCCTAGATACACACTAAACTAATATTCTACACTGACGATAGAATCACAATAGCACACTACAGCAAATACACAGCCAAAGTACTAGTTCTTTCCTGCGCTCAAGAAGAGAATCTTCTCTGCAATGGTGAGGAGGGGATATCTGTTTGTGATAATACCGCCACCTTGCCGTCACTTAATGGACTGGGGAAGTCCCAATACACTGAAGAAACAAAAAAAGCACACAAGGGCGCACTGGCCTAGCGCATCATCCTCGGTAAATGTGCGTATTTATTAAAAATCATAAAAACATACTCACAAACAGATTTAGTCAACAGGCATAGACAGAACTGGAGCGGCTACGGATCCAATCCACCGACTCCTACTGGTATCCTATGTATGCTGGCTAACGCGTTTCGAGGCCATAGCCTCTTCCTCAGAGCCTGATGTACCATGTTGAGACCTCAGTTTTATATCACACAGCCAGCACAAATGAGGGGGTGAAGGAATGGGTGGGGTTATTCATGGTCCCGCCCAACCTCCCAATGGGGCGTGGGCCACACTTAATAGAGCTCCACCTCCCCTGTTGTCAGGGCAATATCTTATGTAGTTAATACCAAATTCTAAAGTTTTATTGCAGGATAAGAGTTGAAAAAAAAAATAATTAAAAGATAAATGTTTTAAACATATTCATAATATTGAATAGATTTATTAACCATATATCAGAAATTAAATCATGTGTTACCAATCACATAGAGAGAGACCTGCAGCACCCCAGGGTTGACAGCCCTACAATCCCACACACTATCAGGACCAAATAGCTTTTTTAATGTGCCATCAAAAAATGATATTCCATACTGTTAAGCATATAATATACTTTTGGCCAACTTGTACCTGGGCATCCTCCGCCGGGGTAGGCACAGGTCATCAATCGCTGGGGCCGCATCCTGACACAGAATCCAAGCACTGTTGATGTCCGTGGTGTGTGGGTGTCGCCAGAGCGGGTCCCCCCTGAGCCTCTTGCGCCGCTATTGCCACTATTTCGCCCATCCATTGCCAGCGTTTGGGCTATGCAACGCACGCGAGGGGCGGGGCTCCAAGCACCGCCTCCTCTTACGTTCCAAGCCTCCATTGCCTGCGTTAGCGGCGCCCGTCCGGAACCAGAAGCGCCAGACTGCATTAGCTGTTCCAGGGCACTGATCTGTTAAACCCGCCCCTCCAGTTCCTGTATACTTCAATGCATTTCTATTTCTCAAGTGGAAGTCTTTGGGTCACAGCTCCATCTGGTGGAGAGGAGCTGGCCATCACCCATCTACTAAAATGAGGAAAAGTGGGACGTTACTAGAGGGGGACGAGATGCTTATTATACTAATCGCAGACAAGACTCAGACTTCACTTCTGTGATCAAATGTTGATTATATAGATAAGTATTGGAAAGATATGAAAAAATATTAGAAAAATATTAGAAAGAATATTACAAAAAATATATAAATTAATAGAAAAAAAAATTGCTTGTCAATAATATTCATAATTGATAATTGAAAAAAGCCCATCCCAGATGGACTAGTGTCCCGAAGTGGGACAGTAGCTTTTTCACAACTCAACCAATTGTTTGATTATTCATCCAGGTGTCCTGCCTGTCATACCCGTGAATGTGGACCCACCTCCCTATATACCCATACTGGCTGTGTGATTTCTGATGGCCTGATACAAATTGTACATATACAATTTAGCATAAGGAAAACAAATATGATTTAACAATAAGTATAAAAATACACAATTTAATTACAATTATTGCTTTTCCTTCTTTAGTATCATTAAATGAATCTCTTCATATGACAAGATCCTCGTTTGACCCCCCAGGAGTCAATGACCCCAGGGTGAAGATCCAGTAGGTCTCCCTTTTACACAGCCTCTTGTATCTAATGCCACTATCCGAATCTCTTCCTATCACCTCTATACCAAAAACTCTCAAGCCTGCTGGGTCTCCATGGTGCACTGTTTCAAAGTGCCGGGGAACAGAGTAGTTGGCTCTCGTTTTTGTCTTAAGGGTATCTTTCCTACCCAATATACTACCCTTGTGTTCCCCAAAGAGTACCCTGAGTGGGCGTATAGTACGCCCCACATATAACAGGCCACATGGGCATATCAGGCCATAAACCACATACGAAGCGCCACAATTAATGAATTGCTTAATCTTGTGGATACGACCATCCCTTCCTAGTACTTCCCTTTTCCTATGCCACGTGAATGAGCAGGTCCCGCAGTTTTTGACTCCACATTTGTAACTCCCCTTCTGGTCGAACACTGATGACCAGGGGCCTACATTTGTACACTGCTTTTTTTGGAGTTTGCGGACTCAGCTGGGTGCCATGTAGCTCCTAACATTCCTGGATTTTCTAAACACGATCTCCAGCCTGGGTGGTAGAACCTTCCCTAGGACAGGATCCTGCTTCAAAATTCTCCAGTTGTTATTCAAAACTCGCTGTATATCAAAGGCCTTAGTGCTGTATGTGGTACTAAATCTAACGGACTCCAGTTGGTTTCTCTGCCCTTCCTGCTCTTGGTTTTGGGGATACAATATGCTCCTGTGCCGTGAGGTTTTTGAACCTCACCGTAGTGGGCCCTGTGCTTATTATGTTTTTATGATTTTTAATAAATTCACACCTTTACCGAGGATAATGCGCTAGGCCAGTGCGCCCTTGTGTGCTTTTTTTGTTTCTTCAGCACACTGAGGGGTTGATTTACTAAAGCTTGAAAGTGCAAAATTTGGTGCAGCTCCACACAGAAACCAATCAGCTTCAAGGTTTTATTGTCAAAGCTTGATTGAACAAGCTGAGGTTAGAAGCTGATTAGCTAGCATGCAAAGTTGCACTGGTTTTTGCACTCTCCAGCTTTAGTAAATCAACCCCTGTCTAGTAGCACTAGATAAAACAACAAGAGATGGCGCCCTAGGCAATAGGTTAGTGATAGCATATATAGGTCGCGACCCCTTTAAAGGTGTGAACCACCAGACATGAATAGCAATATTAGAAAGGTTATGGCGCTGACTAGGCTACTTTAAAAATAAGTGCTAGTGAAATTAATGTGTCCGCAATGTGCTCCACCTCACACCAATCATATGCATGTGAAATGTAAATAGTGAAACAAAAATAATGTTTAGATTATTGCATATACTTAAAGTGGTTGTCAACTTGTTACCTGAAGGTGCCCTGCATATCTCCTAAACCTGTACGGTTCAGGAGATATGCAGTGTAATTGCTGTGCCGACATTAAGTCGGCACATGCGCAGTGAATAAACGGCCTCCTAGCGTTCCGCCACTGCGACCGCGCTGTGACTGACGGCTCCCGTGCGCATGGACGGCCAGTCACATCGCTGGAGTCGCAACCCCAGAAGGAAGAGGGGCAGAAGATGGATGACGCCAGCACAGGGGACAGAGCTGGACATCGCAGGCTTCGTTTCCAGGTAAGTGGCACATAATGGGCTACTATGCGATGCATAGTAGCCCATTATGCTTCTACATTACAGGGGCATGTAGAGGAAAGTAAACCCCATCTAGGTTTACTTCCTCTTTAAAACATAATCATTGACATGTGAATCATAATACTGTAAAGTCCATATGAATTCTTGCACACACTTAGGTAGTGATCATTAGCATGTGAATCATGATCATAGGCGTGCGCACATAGGGTGTCAGGTGTGCCTGGGCACACTCTAATCCCCCTGTACTGTGCAGATTCCTACTGTTGCCAGGCTGCAGAGAAAGGGACAGGGGAATCTCTGTCCACAGTCCCTTTCTCTATCTCAAGATCTGTAGACCCCTGATATTTCATCAAAGGCCTCCAGCAGGGTTCCTAAATAAAATTGTAAAAAAAAAAAAAAAAAAAAAATATATTGTAAAAAAATAATTAAAAAAAACTAAATTGTAAAAAAATAAATAAAATAAAAATAAACTACTGACTGCGATCTCTGTCCTTCTGACATATATATACACACACTCATGTTTGTTTGCACTTTGTGGTGCACACTCTAATTCAGTAGGCTGCGCACACCTATGATCATGATAATATAAAGTCCATATGTATATCCCAATACCATGTGAGTACTTATTCTCTTTGTAAGTGAGAAATCCACTGTATATCCTGAAACTTCACTCCTCTCCAAATGGTAGTGTAGACCAATTCTACAATAATAGAAATGACTCCACAGGAGACCAAATAGGAAGTCTCATAGTGTAGTAGGTTTGTTAAAACGATAAGCAAGTTAAAATGTAAAATGTACACTCACATTTTCTGTGCCAGAGTCCTGGCACTGGGTGTATTTATTTGCAGAGAGAGGGTAGGGGTTCCCTAATCCCTACCCTAAAAGTGGACAAGAGGGTTTTTTGAATACAGAAATTAGAGCGTAATTAGTTAAACAAGATCAATATTTTTTATTCATAAATGTTTTTAAAAGGTAGATCTGAAAACAACAAGACACGACAAGGTACATAATTCACAGATATATAAAATTTACAGCAACATTAAAGACACCATTCTGCCTTTCATCCCCCTTGTATGGAGAGGGGGGAGTAGAGAAAGGACGGTGATAGATTCAGATGGTATCAGGATGTAGATACTGTATAGCCTCTACATGTTTTGCGGATGACCGTTTCGTCAGGAGGAGTATCTAGGGTAGTTGGAGGCATATTAGTATACAGTATTCGCATTGCATTATAAAGTTATGTATATTACAAATGTTACAGCATTACAGTGCCTAGTATCATACATATATATGGGGGAAATGTATTATGGTGATTTGCCGCTTACCCACATGTCCAGTACCGTCAAAGGTGGCACAGGTGCGCTACAGATCCCTGTTTGGCAAAGATGGGGTATTATGAATGGAGGATTACCTGGATAGTAAATCCTATATCAAAGTTAATGCGGAGGTAGGGGATTACCTGATGTATACAGTAAAGTGTGTGGGGGGGGAGAGGGAGAAGGGAAGGATGGGGAGCAAGGAAAGGGGGGAACAGCGGAAGTGGGGGGGAGGGGATGGAAAGAGAGGGAGAGAGAAGGAGGGAAAAAAAGAAAGAGAGAGGGGGAAGGAAAAGAAAAAGGGGACAGAAGGGGGGGGGAGAGCAAAAGGAGTCCTCTACCAAGATAGTGTGATACGTCCTGGGCCTGGTCCTGGAGGGAACAAGTGAGGGGAGGTCACCCAACCAATGCAATTAGAACACATATTGTTAATACCTGAACGGTATTGCATCAAAAATGGTCTCAGGAATGGTCTCAGGAAAGGTCCCACATACAAGGTAGTAATGTGAGCTGCGGAGGCACGGGTTGTGACACAGGAAAGGCAGAGTATATTTATATAGACTGCCCTAATAGGCATAGACTTTAACAATCCAGATGGGCTGTGTAAGAAATTGGAAAAAGAACAAATGCTCAATGTAAGAAAAACCCGGGAGACACCAGACGGCGCCAAAAGATGCCCGCCATACAGCCTCCACACATTACATGGAACTTGTCACTCACCGATATCCTCCGGCATATCCATATGTCCTGAGACCACCTCCATACTGGTTCAGGCAGGGGCGCCCTGCCTATAAACCCTACTGGGCGGCGTGCATTGGTACACGTCCACACGCAACGTCGCCCAGTCCAGCGGCCCGTGGTGAGCATGCGCATCATAAGACAGGCACTGAAACTTCTGACCCAGCACAAACTGGCACACACAAACAACAAAGTTAACTTGACACATTTGTATGCAAATCGGCATCCACTACTATAACCACTACCCATTCCGGCAGAGACCATTAAGGATTTGTATCTATTCGCCCGTAACCTCACCTTCAGATTAATCTTTGATAAAGACCAATGTAATGCCCACTTGGAGCGTGAGCTCGCTGAGCGCACCAGGTACTTCACTATGGAGGAGACACTCGTGACACGATGGACCTACTCAAACACATTGAGGGGATCCAGATCCCTCAAGACTCTCTCCTCGTGGCCTTGGATATAGAGTCTCTATACTCCAGTATCCCCCATGAGGAGGGAGTCTCGATGGCTGAATCTTTCCTCATGGAACAAGACTATAACACCTGGCCCCTGAACAGATTCTTTCTAGATCTGCTGCGGTTTGTTTCAACCCGGAATTTCTTTTTGTTCAATGAACAGTGTTACCTACAAATCCAAGGGGTAGCCATGGGGACTTCATGTGCACCTTCCTATGCGAATCTTTATCTGGGGGGATGGGAGAGGAGCGTGTTCTCAGATGATGTCTCTGCAAAATTTCTTCCATCAATTTTATTCTGGTACAGATTTATTGATGATTTGTTCATGGTGTGGACTGGCCCAAGGGATCTCTTGGCTGAGTTCATCCATGTGCTAAACTCCAATGAACTTAATCTGTACTGTACACATTGCATCAGCGAATCGGAAATTTCATTTTTGGACCTCCTGATCACTAAGGACCAGGAAGGGTACTTAAATACCAATCTTTATCGCAAGTCTACGTCTGGGAACACGCTCCTCCATGCCTCCAGTGCACATCCCAAACCATTGATGCGTAGTATTCCATACGCACAGTATCTCCGTCTTCGGAGAAACTGTGGGAGGGAGGAAGACTTTCGCACCCAGGCAAACCTTCTACATGATCGTCTACTTAAAAGGGGCTACACTCGCTCCAATCTCAGAAAAGCATTTAATTGAGCATTAGCCCGTACCCGGTCCTCCCTTTTATATACTACTCCTCGTTCTAGTCATTCAGACACTGTCAAAATCATCACACCCTACTCAGCCCATCATGACAAATTTAGACAGATTCTGTCTCGCCACTGATATCTATTAACGGAACATCACATTCTTAACAAATATGTTAAACCCACACCAGAACTGGTGTTTTGACAAGCAAAATCTTTACGAGATTGCTTGACTTTGAGCCACTATTTCTCTGCAGATCAAGCGCCCCGCGGACGACGGGGTACGTCACCTTGTGGGATGTGCCCTAGATGCCCGTGGGTTGCTGATATGCGTAAATATATATTACTCAATGGTGAAACCTTTGTGCCTACCTTTTCAGCCAACTGTAATACCACGGGAGTGGTTTATTTGATGGTGTGTGAATGCAAGGCATTTTATGTGGGCAAAACAATTAGGGAACTTCAACAGCGCATTGGAGACCACATATATTATTCTAGTAATGGGAGACTGATCACTGTCGGTCGCCCTATTGGTCTATACCATAAGTTTAATTCCCAAGTTGTACAGTTTTTGGGTACTGGAGGTAGTGCCCCCTGACCCCAGAGGTGGGGACCGCGACAGGGTCCTTCTACAGTGGGAAACGCTGTGGATTGAATGCCTGAGCGCGGTGTGACCCCCTGGACTCAATGAAGTCAACTCATACAAACCTTTCCTTTAAGTAATTCCTGTACTATGCCTCTTTCTAAACTGTCCCCTTCTCTCCCCCTTCCCCCCGGATTGTTGATGGGGGTAAGGTTCCCCCAATGGGAAGGTATGGTGGATGACTCCTAAATTAATACCTTTATAATGTGTATCCCGGGCGATGTCTGGTCTAACATCGCATCTCCTTTAGTTTTTTGGTTAAGGCATCGACCCATGGGATGTCTATTTCCTTCCTTCCCCCCTTCATTAATTCCCTGTCCCATGATTATCATTTGTGCTCTAACTGTAGTGACGTGAGACAAGGGATTTCCAGCTATGTCCCGGTCCCTGATGTGGTTTCTAGTGAATTTATCCCAAGCGATATATGCATATACTAAATATGTTTACTACATGTGCTTCTCTTTATATGTTCATTCATAATATGTATAGCATCCTTATTTGTGTATGTCCTACTATTAGAATAAAGATATCCTTCAAAAGAAGGAGAGAGGTTTAAGACGCTTCCCTGGCCAATACAACTTATTGAAAAATATATAAATAGTGTGTTTAACCTTATAAACCAACATAGAACCTTTACAGGTAGATAATATAAACAACCTTTGCAGGCAAGTGACACAATGGTTACTTTGTAACAATCACAAATAAAACTTCAATACCTCAGAGACCAAAACCAAAACTGGTATGTGTCCTTTTAAAGTTCCCTTTTTTCTATCTCCATCGATACACCGATCACAGATGAAAATAACTCACTCTCTGACTCTTCAGGCTGGTTTTTGCAGTTTTCTCCAATCGCAAGCTCACCTCATGCAAAGTGATAAAGATTCACATAGCATAACATCGTTTGGGTGATGCCAGAGAATATTAAAAGCTGTATTTCAACTCACATTTGTTGGTGCCGCTTGATCGGCACGGATCGTCTCCGCATGTGTTATTTTAGTAAGCAGGTGTCTCCACAGCGTGCGCTCCACTCATAGGGGATATCAGAACCATCTGGCTCACAAAGCTGGAAATGACTTCAGACACGGGCGTTGCTTCTATGCATTTCGTGTTCTAATCTGAACACATCATCAGGAAGTGATACGGCCAATACGGCCAGGGAAGCGCCTTAAACCTCTCTCCTTCTTTTGAAGGATATCTTTATTCTATGTACTAATCACAGACGGTTTTTTCCCTCTGCGATTGAGGTCGGCTGCATAACCTGACAATAGGCCATACTGTTTTTTATTTTCATTGTTTCTAATTTTTTTGTTTTTTTCATTTGTTTTTTCACCGGCTTCAAAAAGCGCATAAGCACATATAAGCACATATATATTTTGCTAAGTATAGGTGAGCGCCATACACCTCTTCCTTTCTGAAGGGAACTTTGTTTCATGTCCTACTATTATGTACTTATATTTTTAATTGCTTCAATATATGCAGTTTTTCTGATACCCCAGGTGTATTGCCGCTTGCCTGGATGTGTGTCCTTTTCATCTGTGGGGCGTCGGTGTGTCCCACTTCCCATTCCGGCAGAGATGCAGCGTTCCTGGAACGCAGTGCTGTCTGTTTTGGACAACACGCTCGCTCTTGCGTGGCCTATTGCTTGGGCGCCCCGCCCTTTGGCATCTGGCCGCGAGTGATGTGCGCGCATCTTATGATGCGCATCACGGGCTGCTGGACTGGGTGGCGTTGTGTGTGGACGTGTACCGACACATGCCGCCCAGTAGGGTTTATAGGCAGGGCGCCCCTGCCCGAATCAGTATGGAGGTGGTCTCAGGACATATGGATATGCCGGAGGATATCAGTGAGTGACAAGTTCCATGCAATGTGTGGAGGCTGTATGGCGGGCATCTTTTGGCGCCGCCTGGTGTCTCCCGGGTTTTTCTTACATTGAACATTTGTTCTTTTTCCAATTTCTTACACAGCCCATCCGGATTGTTAAATTCTATGCCTATTAGGGCAGTCTATATAAATATACTCTGCCTTTCCTGTGTCACAACCCGTGCCTCCGCAGCTCACATTGCTACCTTGTATGTGGGACCTTTCCTGAGACCATTCCTGAGACCATTTTTGATGCAATACCATTCAGGTATTAACAATATGTGTACTAATTGAATTGGTTGGGTGACCTCCCCTCACTTGTTCCCTCCAGGACCAGGCCCTGGACGTATCACACTATATTGGTAGAGGACTCATTTTGCTCTCCCTTCCCCCCTTCTGTCCCCTTTTTCTTTTCCTTCCCCCCTCTCTCTTTCTTTTTTCCCTTCTTCTCTCTCCCTCTCTTTCCCTCCCCTCCCCCTCCCTTTTCTTTCCCCCCTCCCCCCTCTTCTGCTGTTCCCCCCTTTCCTTGCTCCCCATCCTTCCCTTCTCCCTCTTCCCCCCCCCCACACACTTTACTGTATATATCAGGTAACCCCCTACCTCCGCATTTACTTTGATATAGGATTTACTATCCAGGTAATCCTCCATGCATAATACCCCATCTTTGCCGACGAGGGATCTGTAGCGCGTCTGTGCCACATTTGACGGTACTGGACATGCAGGTAAGAGGCAAATCACCATTAATACATTTCCCCCATATATATGTATGATACTAGGCCCTGTAATGCTGGGTGACTGACATTTAAAAATGTCATTCAGGACAGCATGAAACCAAGTGGGACACAACAATACATATATTAAGACTTAAGCATGTTAGCAATAAACTTAGTGACCCCTAGTGTAGACTATTGGGATTGTGGATCTCCCAACAGCTGGAACTTATGTACCAAACAAAGGGCCCCCCTCACCAACAAATGCCAATCAATCTCTTATGATATCATTGTGCCATCCCAGGTTCATGCTATCCTAATCCCATCTCCCAATGACTTATAAAAGGGTTTTTTCTTTTTTATCCTCCTAAGCAGATATAGGACCGCATAGTCCTCTACTACAGGTAGTTATGGATAAAACGTGTCCCTGTATAGAATCTACCACAATCAAATTATGGGAGAAACCACACAGAGATCTATTAGTAATCTGTTATAAAACAATTAAGATCAATGTCTTTATTTAGTCCTAAGGGCTGTAAACAATGTAACCTGTGGATCCATCGTGTTTCCATTTGGGAGACCGCTTTGGTCATATCTGTCCCCCTCCAATGTGGCACAACTCTGTCTATGCCCCAAAATCTTAATTTGGTGGGGTCCCGGTTGTGAACCTGTCTAAAATGGTTGGAAACACTATGTAACTTAAATCCTTTTTTAATGTGGTTCAAGTGTTCCCCCACCCTTTTGGCCAGCGTACGGGTAGTTCTCGCCACATATTGGTAATTGCATGGGCACAAAGGCAAATAGGTAACATATCTGGATTTAATTTCAAATTCTTCTCTTGTAATCTGCAATGAAAAGGTAGTAATTCCCCTACTCTTATCCTGGGAGATTCTGCATGCCCTAAACCTCCTGCATCTAAAAAAAAACATTACGGTCCAGAAATGTGGGTTTTCTGGCCGGAGGTTTAGGGACATTTTTTGCCACCAAATCTCTGAGCCTTGGAGCCCTCCTATAGATAAACTTAGGTTTGGACGGCAAAATCTTCCTCAGAGTGGGGTCTTTTTGTAATATCCCCAAGTGTTTTTTCTAAATAAATTTTCCACTTCTTTATGCTGTAAATTGGGCCAGTAATGAAGGCCCAGTTAAACCCCCCATTTTCTGATCAATTTCTGGTTAACTGTAATAAAGTATTCCTGTCCAGTTGTCTAACTTTTTCTCTGGTTTGTAAAAGCTGTTTTTTGTTATATCCCTTTTCAAGAAATCTCTTAATAAGTACATTTGTTTGATGAATGTAATCTATTTCCTGGCTGCAATTTCTTTTGATTCATAGGAATTGACTCTTGGGTATGGCTCTAGTCCAGTGTGGATGGTGGCAACTTTGGGTTGATATATACCCATTACGATCTGTATCCTTAAAGTGAGTGTGAGTCTCAAGATGCGCACTCACCCTATTGATTTCCAGGTCCATAAAACTAACCGTGGTTTTACTCCACGTGTTGGTAAATTTAGCTTCATACTGGTTACTGTATGTATATGTGGACGAGGAAATCATCTAATTGCATTGGTTCACCCTCCCATACAATAAAAATGTAATCTATTTAATGTAAGTACAGTTTAAGTTGGGGCCATTGATTAGTAAATATACTTTCTTCCTCCCATTTGTTCAGATGGATGTTTGCAACACTAGGGACATACTTAGCCCCCATCGCTACCCCCTTTGTCTGGTTATAAAATTCTCCCTCATACCAGAAATAGTTATTAGTCATGGCTATTTCCAAGGATTCTGTGAGGAACTTTGGGGGTTTTTTAGGGTGGAATATTTTTTTAGGTCCCAGCTTGTTGCATTTATGGCATCTACCTGTTTTATGTTGGTGTAGAGGGGCTAAATCACTATATCGTGAATATGTTTTTGCGAGACGCTAAAAAATAATGCACATTAAAGCCAATTAGCATATCAAATAGGCGATCATACGAACGCAGAATCGCGTTATTACCGCGAATATGCCTTCTTAATCGGCATATATGGGAATAGCCTATGCCAATTGGGATTGAACCTGCAGAATCCATTGAAGGTTTGTATGAACATGATTTGCTTGAAAAAGTGTATGTTGTAACATTCTTAAAAACAAATTAGATGATGAAATAGCAACATTGTTGCAGGGACAATTTGTTTGAGAGAAAAATAAATTTCATCTCAACGTGAAAAGGATTTCTTTAGGGAAGTTACAATTGTACCATTAGAATCAATGGCTGAAACTTGCATTGGGCTTCTCAAGAAGGCATATTAGCCAACGCAAATTTGCCTTCTCAAGAAGGCATTATAGGCAAGTGCGAATTATTTCCATGTGCAATTCCCTTGCTTCTACCATGACTAGTTTTTCAGTCAGTCACTGTTGTTTGGGCGTTATAGTGAATTTAATTCTGGGAGTATTTTCTCCCTCAGGGCTTTAGTGAATTCCATTTTCTCACTAATTAGCGCAAATTTGCGATTCTGCGCGTTAAAATTTGCGTGAAGGCAGAATCGCGCTATAGCAAATGACCCCCAGAGTGACTCTACGTCTATAGTGGCCAATATTGTGTGCTCTGTGAGCTTAATTCCTTTAATATGGTTTATTAATTCACGTCTGTCCTTCAGGTAGGCCTTGCCCCCAGCAGCTATGGGTTGTAGATGAATATCTATATACTCCCCCAATCTGGAGTATAATGACCTAATTATAGGCCTGCCTGGAGGCTTCGTTTGGTTTTTGTGCATTTTCGGAATCTGGTACATAACCGGAATCCGAGGTGCCTAGGGAACTAAATACTTAGTTTCCTTTTTATTGAGTATCCCCTTCTTTTTTTTTTTTAATTAAACACGTTTATTGGTAATAAACATACAATAACATACATTGATTGCACAGTGTATAAATATCCTCCACAGTTACATTGTGGGCACACAATCTTGC
>BLSH010144626.1:114694-119694 GCA_018402905.1 Glandirana rugosa | reverse complement strand
ATTGTCGAAATGGCAATTTGAGTGAAAAAGACGAACCGCCATGTTGGATTTTTTCCACAAAACAAGTGATTTTCGAAAGGTCAGTGGTTTAATCGTTCGAAAATATTGCGAAAAACCCACAGCGCATGCGCATAATGAAATGTAACCCCGGAAGTCAATTCAACAGGGACAGAACGATTTTTCTGGTTGCCAACTTTTCGTTCACAATGGCAAATGGAAAATATTGTACCTATTGAAGTGTGTGATTTGCAATATGAAGTTACCCAAACAGATGAGTGCCATATTGGCAGACCAGGCAACAACACTGATAGGTGTCACTGATAGGTGTCACTGATAGGTGATGGATGTGTCGTACACGACAATGATATATGATGCATTTCAAAGGGCGGATTCCCAAAGTTCAAAAATTTGATACATCATTTCCTCTGATCGTATAATCGATCGAGAAAAAATGTACTGTTTATGCTATTAACGATCGATAAGATGTCGATAATTGGGCGACATCTAGTGATACAATGATGGCGTTATCGCATGCATGTTCAACCGATTTTACGATTTTTGTCAAACGATTTTCTAACCGTGTATGGCTAGCATTAGACTCAATATGTAATCATAAGCATGTCTATGGAGTCAAAGCTCCCCAAAGGGAACAAGAAGTCACAACCACTCGCAAAACAATAAGTAGTAAGTCAATTGAAGAGACAAAAATAAATAAATAAAAATCAGGACCCAGAAAAAAAGGACAGTTTTCTTTTTTATGCTTTTTTCCCTTTATTTTCCCCCCGGTGATCCTGCCAGTAAGTTGTTGTTTTTCAACAGAACAAGCTCTCCGGAAAATGTAGCAGGTAGAGTGTTGAGACATATCATTTACCAGTGACAGGGATGCTTACAATGATCAGCTTTTATTTATTCATGTAAAATATTTATCCCAAAAGAAAAAAAATCTGTTGCTGTAACTGCTTGTGTAACTGCAGTGTGAGCAGGAGTTTGGCTTCAGTTTGTTAGTTTGCTAGCCCATCTAACCAGGGCTTTTTCCTCAGAGAATAGGTGCAGGAACTCCTCCCTTCTGAGTCCCTTCTTGTCTCCACCCCCTACCCACCTCTGAGCACCATCCCTTGGTTCCACCCCTTACCCATCTCCCTGTACCGCCCATTTTAGAGAATACAGAAGTAAGTATCATTTTGTGCTACTAAGTAATTTGTATGGAATTTGATAGACCCCACCCCAGCAACAATAGATCCCCCACACAATACTAGATCCCCCAGCAACAAAGTACCACCCCAGCAACAATAGACCCCAGCAGCAACAACAGATCTCCCAGCAGCCAGCATCAATAGACCCTCCAGCAGCTAGCAGTAATAGACTCATCCCTCAACAGTAGATCCCTCCCAGCAACAATTGCCCCCCCCCCAGCAACATAAGACCCCCTGCCAGCAAAAATAGACACCCACACAAAAATAGATCCACCAGTAGGCAGCATCACTAGACCTTCTAGCACACCTTGCCATAAAATACATTCATCACTGGAGGTACCGGATATGCGTTCCCCCTGCGTTCCCGTTGAAAAAAAGCCCTGTATCTAACACTCCCCTCCCCCTGACGGACAATGCTGCTGTCCAAAGGTGCACTTTGTGCTCCTTTTATCCAGAGTGGGAACACTCTAAGAGCTGAGGTCTGTTACTGGCCTAATCAGCAGGAGAAAACAGAATGGAAAAAAAGGAATGCAGCCACCGCATTTATAGATTTGTAAGCCGCAATATGTTACATTTTTGGTTTTAGGTTTAATACCGCTTTAGATTGTAACTAAAGGAAACATTTTTTTTTTCATTTTGGATAGAGTAAGGCAGGGGTAGGCAACCTGCGGCCCTCCAGCTGTTGCAAAACTACAAGTCCCATCATGCCTCTGGGAGTAATTGTACCCGTCAGCCTTGCAATGCCTCATGGGAAATGTAGTTCTACAACAGCTGGAGGGCCGCAGGTTGCCTACCCCTGGAGTAAGGGAAGGTTATAGCCCCTATTAGGTTTTGCACTCTATGTCCCATTGGGGATCCCTTCACATCCTGTCCCATAGCCAAAACAGAAAGTGAGAGGAAATTTCTCCAAAGTGAGGGAATTCCGGGGTGTCACCAGAGTCACTGGAACTAGCACCACCAGAACTCCACCCCATTGGAAGATTTCCGCTCTATTAGAGTTCTAATGTCAACCCAAAATGTAGGAATTTCTTTTACTTTCACTTTTGATGATAAAAATAAACAGGACAAATAAAGAGGGAGAATCTCCTTAATGGGGCACAGACAGCAATAAAAACTGGTAGGTTTTCTAATTCCTCTCCACTCTATCCAAAACTAAAAAAAAAACAAAAAAAAACCCCAAAAAATCAAAGGGTTCCATTACACGAGACACACAAAGTAAAATCAACGGTCCCTAAATCATGAATGCTGCCCAACGTGTTTCAACTTCAATCTACTTCTGTAGGAGTTGATGAAATTGGTATTTTAATATTGGTAATTTGAAAATGTAGCCATTCAAAAATGCCTTCACCCCAAATCGATCACCTGAGCGAACAGAGATGAGCACAAGGGACACAAACAGCCGATACAGCACTACACTGTACTTCAACACTCGGGGATCCGGGAACTTTGCCAGCTACCATGTAGGCATTACCTAATTAGCCAGGCTAAAGGTCAGGGCAGGCAGCAACCAACAGTGGCGAGGGAAAAAGCCAAAGATTATGGCAAATATCAGGCAAAATATGTGTTAGGACAGAAAGCCTCACACATCCTTGATCAGACATTGATTAAATGCTCTCATTTTAATTACTGAAGGGAGATCTTTAGCATCCTGAAACGTGATGGATATTTCTAAGAAATTTACAATTAATAAACTATTTCTGGACTTGTGATTATCCTTTTTACTTGAAGCTTCTAGCCCAAAGACCTAGAGCAGGGGTCTCCAAACTTTCTAAACAAGGAGCCAGTTTACTGTCCTTCAGGCATTATGATGTCAGGGACCATGAATCAGACAAAGATAGAAGTGCAGTAAAATCACACTTTTTAATAAAAAGGTAAAATGTTATAAACAGAGTAAACGTGGTCAAAACATAGCCAGGGTTCGATAACCATAACTTATAGTCAGAACAAGCCAGTGAAACAGGAGTCCAGAGATCAGCAAAGTCAAACAAATGGAATGCAGGGTCAGGAGCCAGGAGGAGAGTCAGCTGAGCAGGGTCTTGAATCCAGAAACCAGAAGGGAACGTCAAACAGGCAAAGTCATTCACAGGAACACACAGCAAAGATTTCTCCAGAGATGTTAACCAGGTGATGGCGTCTGAGATCTGATCCAGGCAGTTTATTTAGCTAGGAGAGCTGGCTAACGAGCAGGATATGGACATCAGGTGAGACAGAGTAAAAGCTGAGACTGGCAATTTACCCTCAGCTAAGCATCTTGCTCTGAGAAGAGAGGGCTGAGCCCAACACTGAAATATGGGGGCCAGACTGTTGCCATTGGGAGTAGAAAATGCCCCGGCATCAGTGGGAGTAAACAATGCTCCTGTCAATAGAGGAAAAAACCCTTACCTATTCTTCCCCTGCCTGTACCTATCCATTGCTTTTATGAACTTTCAATAAAGGAATCTCATTATATTTTTTGTGTGGGTGTGCAGCGAATCTGAACTTTTCCGCTCAATGCTCCTGTCCATGTTTTAGTAAGAGGAATATTACCCCATTGCTGTTATTCAAAGGAGTAATAGTGCCCCATCATTGGTGTCTGTGGGAGGAATGTTGCCCCATCTTTGGTGTCTGTGGGAGGAATGGTGCCCCATCTTTGGTGTCTGTGGGAGTAATAGTGCCCCATCTTTGGTGTCTGTGGGAGGAAAGGTGCCCCATCTTTGGTGTCTGTGGGAGGAATGGTGCCCCATTTTTGGTGTCTGTGGGAGAAATGATGCCCCGTCTTTGGTGTCTGTCAACTAGCCTGGAGTATTTTAGGCACCTCCGGACCCATTCTAGACACTCTATTAAAGCCAGGATCCAGAAGGGCACTGCTGATTGAGGCCAGGTGTGGAGCTGCAATCTGATCACACTGCTGTGCTGAGGAACTTCTAGCAGATGGTGGGGTAAACATGTAGGAGAAGCAACTCTAAGCTTTCTATGCACTGTAGGAGAGGTGAGGGAACTAGTCACCAATGATCTGTGAGGTGCACACATGGGCAGATTGTTACACTGACTTAACTAGCTTTGTACAGTATGTGAGAGGATATGCAGGTCCCTCGCATGGCTTAGTCAAAGCCCAGACTTAAACTCCATTGAAAATCTGTAGAATGATTTGAAGATTGCAGTCCATAAACGGTCACCATCAAATTTAACTGAACTTGAGCAGTTCTGCAAAGAAGAGTGAGCAAATATTGCAGTAGTGAGTAGAGACATACCCCAGCAGGCTAAAGGCTTTAATTAACCACTTGCCGACCGCCAACCGCAGGTTGACGGCGACAAGGTGGTTCGTTATCGCAAATTGCCGTCATACGACGGCGGCTGCGATAACGTGCACTATGAGCGCATGCCGCTGGAGGCGCGCCCGCGCGCTCACTGTGTTCGGGGAGGGCCAGGGAGCGGGTGCGGCGGCTTCGATTGCCGCCGGCTACCCGCAATGGCCCCCCCGGAGTGAAGGAACGGAGGTCGCCGTACGCGAGTATCACGTGCAATAGCGTCGGCGGCAGCATACTGCCGTTAAACGCTATTGCTTGGTGGAACAGCGGCAGTTGGACGCCAACCGCCAGCCGTTCACCAATTAATTTCGGAAATCGGACGACCCCATACAGAGATGAGTGATGACGTTATAAACGAGTGAGAAGAAACGTCTTGACGAGTTCAAGTCAATTTAAACTACCACTGGCAAATACCTGACGTTAGAAGTTTAGTAAGATGTCTAAAAGTTACCTCAAATTCAGACCCGAAACTGATTCGGTACGCTCCCTGGACGTATAGGAGAGTGTATGACATGTTTCG
>BLSH010144626.1:79706-112907 GCA_018402905.1 Glandirana rugosa | reverse complement strand
TGATATAAGGATTTTACACACAATTTGATGATGATTTTAAAACACTAATATGGCTTCTCTGCGGCTGATATAAGAATTTTCCACACAATTTGAAGATGATTTTAAAACACTAATATGGCTTCTCTGCGGTTGATATAAGGATTTTCCACACAATTTGATGATGATTTTAAAACACTAATATGGCTTCTCTGCGGATGATATAAGGATTTTCCACACAATTTGAAGATGATTTTAGAACACTGATCTTTCCCTTAAAGCAACAGCTGAAGGCTTTCCCTGTACAACTTGGAGATGATTTTAGAATCTAAAATCATCTCCTAGTTCTATAGGGAGAGGTTCCTACTGTTGCTTAAAGGGACAGATTATTGTTTCTTGCACAAAATTAAAAAGTGCATCTACATTGCTGGTTTAAAAAACAAACAAAAAATTCCAAAAATAGAAAAAAAAGTGTTGGCTACCTCCTCCTCCTCCTTCACCACCACTTTCACCGCCTCCTCAACCTCCAACTCCACATCCACCTCCATTTTTGATTTTTTTATGTGATTTTAGGTTAAAAATGATTTTAAGTTATTTCCCTATCCCCATTTCTTTGTAGGGCAATTGCCATACTCTTATCCCCATTTTCCTTCCTTTTGCAGACCTCTAGGACTTTCCAGGACTTTGTTACAGCCATTTTTGTGCCTAAAAGTTCGGGTCCCCATTGATTTCAATGGGGTTCGGGGTCCGTGTCAAAGTTCGGGTCCAAATCGGACCCGAACCTGGACTTTGTCCCGAAGTTCGGCCGAACCAGCAGAACCCGAACTTCCAGAGGTTCGATCAACTCTAGGGATAATTATTTTCTATACCCACTGTACATGCACTATTCATATGCTGCATCCAATTTTTTGCTATGGCATGCCATTTTTGCCACTTAGTACCACATTTTTGCCATGGCACAAGGTCGGCTCTTTTCCTTCCTTTCCCTTGTATACTGCAGTCACAACCAACTACAGCTCTGTATATTTCAGTAACAACCAACTACAGCCCTGTATACTGCAGTAACAACCACCTACAGCCCTGTATACTGCAGTAACAACCAACTACAGCCCTGTATACTGCAGTAACAACCACCTACAGCCCTCTATACTGCAGTAGCAACCAACTACAGCCCTGTATACTGCAGTAGCAACCAACTACAGCCCTGTATACTGCAGTAACAACCACCTACAGCCCTCTATACTGCAGTAGCAACCAACTACAGTCCTGTATACTGAAGTAACAACCAACTACAGCCCTGTATACTGCAGTAACAACCAACTACAGCCCTGTATACTGCAGTAACAACCAACTACAGCCCTGTATACTGCAGTAATAACCACCTACAGCCCTGTATACTGCAGTAACAACCAACTACAACCCTGTATACTGCAGTAATAACCAACTAAAGCTCTGTATACTGCAGTAACAACCAACTACAGCCCTGTGTACTGCAAAAACAACCAACTACAGCCCTGTATACTGAAGTAACAACCCACTAAAACCCTGTATACTGCAGTAGCAACCAACTACAGCCCTGTATACTGCAGTAACAACCACCTACAGCCCTGTATACTGCAGTAACAACCACCTACAGCCCTGTATACTGAAATAACAACCAACTACAGCCCTGTATACTGAAATAACAACCAACTACAGCCCTGTATACTGCAGTAATAACCACCTACAGCCCTGTATACTGCAGTAACAACCAACTACCACCCTGTATACTGCAGTAATAACCACCTACAGCCCTGTATACTGCAGTAACAACCAACTACCACCCTGTATACTGCAGTAACAACCAACTACAACTCTGTATACTGCAGTAACAATCAACTACAGCCCTGTATACTGCAGTAACAACCAACTACAGCCCTGTATACTGCAGTAACAACCACCTACATCCCTGTATACTGCAGTGACAACCACCTACAGCCCTGTATACTGCAGTAACAACCACCTACAGCCCTGTATACTGCAGTAACAACCAACTACCACCCTGTATACTGCAGTAACAACCAACTACTACCCTGTATACTGCAGTAACAACCACCTACAGCCCTGTATACTGCAGTAACAACAAACTACAGCCCTGTATACTGCAGTAACAACCACCTACAGCCCTGTATACTGAAGTAACAACAAACTACAGCCTGTATACTGCAGTAACAACCAACTACACCCCTGTATACCTCAGTAACAACCACCTACAGCCCTTTATATTGCAGTAACAACCACCTACAGCCCTGTATACTGAAGTAACAACCAACTACAGCCCTGTATACTGCAGCAACAACCAACTCCAGCCCTGTATACTGCAGTAACAACCAACTACAGCCCTTTATACTGCAGTAACAACAAACTACAGCCCTGTATACTGCAGTAACAACCAACTACCACCCTGTATACTGCAGTAACAACCACCTACAGCCCTGTATACTGCAGTAACAACCAACTACAGCCCTGTATACTGCAGTAACAACCACCTACCACCCTGTATACTGCAGTAACAACCAACTACAGCCCTGTATACTGCAGTAACAACCACCTACGGCCCTGTATACTGCAGTAACAACCACCTACAGCCCTGTATACTGCAGTAACAACCAACTACCACCCTGTATACTGCAGTAACAACCACCTACAACCCTGTAAACTGAAGTAACAACCAACTACCACCCTGTATACTGCAGTAACAACCAACTACAGCCCTGTATACTGAAGTAACAACCAACTACCACCCTGTATACTGCAGTAACAACCAACTACAGCCCTGTATACTGCAGTAACAACCAACTACCACCCTGTATACTGCAGTAACAACCAACTACAGCCCTGTATACTGCAGTAACAACCAACTACAGCCCTGTATACTGCAGTAACAACCACCTACAGCCCTGTATACTGCAGTGACAAGCAACTACCACCCTGTATACTGCAGTGACAATCACCTACATCCCTGTATACTGCAGTAACAACCAACTACAGCCCTGTATACTGCAGTAACAACCAACTACCACCCTGTATACTGCAGTAACAACCACCTACAGCCCTGTATACTGCAGTAAGAACCAACTACAGCCCTGTATACTGCAGTAACAACCAACTACCACCCTGTATATTGCAGTAACAACCACCTACAGCCCTGTATACTGCAGTAACAACCAACTACAGCCCTGTATACTGCAGTAACAACCAACTACAGCCCTGTATACTCCAGTAACAACCACCTACCACTCTGTATACTGCAGTAACAAAAAAACACAGCCCTGTATACTGCAGTAACAACCACCTACGGCCCTGTATACTGCAGTAACAACCACCTACAGCCCTGTATACTGCAGTAACAACCAACTACCACCCTGTATACTGCAGTAGCAACTAACTACCACCCTGTATACTGCAGTAACAACCACCTACAGCCCTGTATACTGCAGTAACAACCACCTACAGCCCTGTATACTGCAGTAACAACCAACTACAGCCCTGTATACTGCAGTAACAACCAACTACAGCCCGTTATACTGAAGTAACAACCAACTACAGCCCTGTATACCGCAGTAACAACCACCTACAGCCCTGTATACTGAAGTAACAACCAACTACAGCCCTGTATACTGTAGTAACAACCACCTACAGCCCTGTATACTGAATTAAAAACCAACTACAGCCCTGTATACTGTAGCAACAACCACCTACAGCCCTATATACTGCAGTAACAACCAACTACAGCCCTGTATACTGAAGTAACAACCAACTACAGCCCTGTATACTGCAGTAACAACCAACTACAGCCCTGTATACTGCAGTAACAACCAACTACAGCCCTGTATACTTAAGTAACAACCAATTAAAACCCTGTATACTGCAGTAACAACCACCTACAGCCCTGTATACTGCAGTAACAACCAACTACCACCCTGTATACTGCAGTAACAACCACCTACAGCCCTGTATACTGCAGTAACAACAAACTACAGCCCTGTATACTGCAGTAAAAACCAACTACAGCCCTGTATACCGCAGTAACAACCACCTACAGCCCTGTATACTGCAGTAACAACTAACTACCACCCTGTATACTGCAGTAACAACCACCTACAGCCCTGTATACTGCAGTAACAACCACCTACAGCCCTGTATACTGCAGTAACAACAAACTACAGCCCTGTATACTGCAGTAACAACCACCTACAGCCCTGTATACTGCAGCAATAACCACCTACAGCCCTGTATACTGAAGTAACAACCAACTACAGCCCTGTATACTGCAGTAACAACCACCTACAGCCCTGTATACTGCAGCAATAACCACCTACAGCCCTGTATACTGAAGTAACAACCAACTACAGCCCTGTATACTGCAGTAACAACCAACTACAGCCCGGTATACTGAAGTAACAACCAACTACAGCCCTGTATACCGCAGTAACAACCACCTACAGCCCTGTATACTGAAGTAACAACCAACTACAGCCCTGTATACTGTAGTAACAACCACCTACAGCCCTGTATACTGAATTAAAAACCAACTACAGCCCTGTATACTGCAGTAACAACCAACTACAGCCCGGTATACTGAAGTAACAACCAACTACAGCCCTGTATACCGCAGTAACAACCACCTACAGCCCTGTATACTGCAGCAATAACCACCTACAGCCCTGTATACTGAAGTAACAACCAACTACAGCCCTGTATACTGCAGTAACAACCAACTACAGCCCTGTATACTGCAGTAACAACCAACTACAGCCCTGTATACTGAAGTAACAACCAACTAAAACCCTGTATACTGCAGTAACAACCACCTACAGCCCTGTATACTGCAGTAACAACCACCTACAGCCCTGTATACTGCAGTAACAACCAACTACCACCCTGTATACTGCAGTAACAACCACCTACAGCCCTGTATACTGCAGTAACAACAAACTACAGCCCTGTATACTGCAGTAAAAACTAACTACAGCCCTGTATACCGCAGTAACAACCACCTACAGCCCTGTATACTGCAGTAACAACCACCTACACCCCTGTATACTGAAGTAACAACCACCTACAGCCCTGTATACTTTAATAACAACCAACTACAGCCATGTATACTGCAGTAATAACCACCTACAGCCCTGTATACTGCAGTAACAACCAGCTACAGCACTATATACTGCAGTAACAACCAACTACAGCCCTGTATACTGCAGTAACAACCAACTACAGCCCTGTATACTGAAGTAACAACCAACTAAAACCCTGTATACTGCAGTAGCAACCACCTACAGCCCTGTATACTGCAGTAACAACCACCTACAGCCCTGTATACTGCAGTAACAACCACCTACAGCCCTGTATACTACAGTAACAACCACCTACAGCCCTGTATACTGCAGTAACAACCAACTACAGCCCTGTATACTGCAGCAACAACCACTTACAGCCCTGTATACTGCAGTAACAACCAACTACAGCCCTGTATACTGCAGTAACAACCAACTACCACCCTGTATACTGCAGTAACAACCACCTACAGCCCTGTATACTGCAGTAAGAACCAACTACAGCCCTGTATACTGCAGTAACAACCAACTACCACCCTGTATATTGCAGTAACAACCACCTACAGCCCTGTATACTGCAGTAACAACCAACTACAGCCCTGTATACTGCAGTAACAACCAACTACAGCCCTGTATACTCCAGTAACAACCACCTACCACTCTGTATACTGCAGTAACAAAAAAACACAGCCCTGTATACTGCAGTAACAACCACCTACGGCCCTGTATACTGCAGTAACAACCACCTACAGCCCTGTATACTGCAGTAACAACCAACTACCACCCTGTATACTGCAGTAGCAACTAACTACCACCCTGTATACTGCAGTAACAACCACCTACAGCCCTGTATACTGCAGTAACAACCACCTACAGCCCTGTATACTGCAGTAACAACCAACTACAGCCCTGTATACTGCAGTAACAACCAACTACAGCCCGTTATACTGAAGTAACAACCAACTACAGCCCTGTATACCGCAGTAACAACCACCTACAGCCCTGTATACTGAAGTAACAACCAACTACAGCCCTGTATACTGTAGTAACAACCACCTACAGCCCTGTATACTGAATTAAAAACCAACTACAGCCCTGTATACTGTAGCAACAACCACCTACAGCCCTGTATACTGAAGTAACAACCAACTACAGCCCTGTATACTGCAGTAACAACCAACTACAGCCCTGTATACTGCAGTAACAACCAACTACAGCCCTGTATACTGCAGTAACAACCAACTACAGCCCTGTATACTGAAGTAACAACCAATTAAAACCCTGTATACTGCAGTAACAACCACCTACAGCCCTGTATACTGCAGTAACAACCACCTACAGCCCTGTATACTGCAGTAACAACCAACTACCACCCTGTATACTGCAGTAGCAACTAACTACCACCCTGTATACTGCAGTAACAACCACCTACAGCCCTGTATACTGCAGTAACAACCAACTACAGCCCGGTATACTGAAGTAACAACCAACTACAGCCCTGTATACCGCAGTAACAACCACCTACAGCCCTGTATACTGAAGTAACAACCAACTACAGCCCTGTATACTGTAGTAACAACCACCTACAGCCCTGTATACTGAATTAAAAACCAACTACAGCCCTGTATACTGCAGTAACAACCAACTACAGCCCGGTATACTGAAGTAACAACCAACTACAGCCCTGTATACCGCAGTAACAACCACCTACAGCCCTGTATACTGCAGTAACAACCACCTACAGCCCTGTATACTGCAGTAACAACCAACTACCACCCTGTATACTGCAGTAACAACCACCTACAGCCCTGAATACTGCAGTAACAACAAACTACAGCCCTGTATACTGCAGTAAAAACTAACTACAGCCCTGTATACCGCAGTAACAACCACCTACAGCCCTGTATACTGCAGTAACAACCACCTACACCCCTGTATACTGAAGTAACAACCACCTACAGCCCTGTATACTTTAATAACAACCAACTACAGCCATGTATACTGCAGTAATAACCACCTACAGCCCTGTATACTGCAGTAACAACCAGCTACAGCACTATATACTGCAGTAACAACCAACTACAGCCCTGTATACTGCAGTAACAACCAACTACAGCCCTGTATACTGAAGTAACAACCAACTACAGCCCTGTATACTGCAGTAACAACCAACTACAGCCCTGTATACTGAAGTAACAACCAACTACAGCCCTGTATACTGAAGTAGCAACCAACTAAAACCCTGTATACTGCAGTAGCAACCACCTACAGCCCTGTATACTACAGTAACAACCACCTACAGCCCTGTATACTGCAGTAACAACCAACTACAGCCCTGTATACTGCAGCAACAACCACTTACAGCCCTGTATACTGCAGTAACAACCAACTACAGCCCTGTATACTGCAGTAACAACCAACTACCACCCTGTATACTGCAGTAACAACCACCTACAGCCCTGTATACTGCAGTAACAACCAACTACAGCCCTGTATACTGCAGTAACAACCAACTACCACCCTGTATATTGCAGTAACAACCACCTACAGCCCTGTATACTGCAGTAACAACCAACTACAGCCCTGTATACTGCAGTAACAACCAACTACAGCCCTGTATACTCCAGTAACAACCACCTACCACTCTGTATACTGCAGTAACAAAAAACACAGCCCTGTATACTGCAGTAACAACCACCTACGGCCCTGTATACTGCAGTAACAACCACCTACAGCCCTGTATACTGCAGTAACAACAAACTACAGCCCTGTATACTGCAGTAACAACCACCTACAGCCCTTGATAATGCAGTAACAACCACCTACAGCCCTGTATACTGAAGTAACAACCAGCTACAGCCCTGTATACTGCAGTAACAACCAACTACAGCCCTGTATACTGCAGTAACAACCACCTACAGCCCTGTATACTGCAGTAACAACCACCTACAGCCCTGTATACTGAAGTAACAACCATTTACAGCCCTGTATACTGTAGAAACAACCACCTACAGCCCTGTATATTGAAGTAACAACCAACTACAGCCCTGTATACTGCAGCAACAAACAACTACAGCACTGTATACTGTAGTAACAACCACCTACAGCCCTGTATACTGCAGTAACAACCAACTACAGCCATGTATACTGCAGTAACAACCAACTACAGCCCTGTATACTGCAGTAACAACCAACTACAGCCCTGTATACTGTAGTAACAACCACCTACAGCCCTGTATACTGCAGTAACAACCACCTACAGCCCTGTATACTGAAGTAACAACCATTTACAGCCCTGTATACTGCAGCAACAAACAACTACAGCACTGTATACTGTAGTAACAACCACCTACAGCCCTGTATATTGAAGTAACAACCAACTACAGCCCTGTATACTGCAGCAACAAACAACTACAGCACTGTATACTGTAGTAACAACCACCTACAGCCCTGTATACTGCAGTAACAACCAACTACAGCCATGTATACTGCAGTAACAACCAACTACAGCCCTGTATACTGCAGTAACAACCAACTACAGCCCTGTATACTGTAGTAACAACCACCTACAGCCCTGTATACTGCAGTAACAACCACCTACAGCCCTGTATACTGAAGTAACAACCATTTACAGCCCTGTATACTGCAGCAACAAACAACTACAGCACTGTATACTGTAGTAACAACCACCTACAGCCCTGTATATTGAAGTAACAACCAACTACAGCCCTGTATACTGCAGCAACAAACAACTACAGCACTGTATACTGTAGTAACAACCACCTACAGCCCTGTATACTGAAGTAACAACCAACTACAGACCTGTATACTGCAGTAACAACCAACTACAGCCATGTATACTGCAGTAACAACCAACTACAGCTCTGTATACTGCAGTAACAACCAACTACAGCCCTGTATACTGCAGTAACAACCACCTACCACTCTGTATACTGCAGTAACGAAAAAACACAGCCCTGTATACTGCAGTAACAACCACCTACGGCCCTGTATACTGCAGTAACAACCAACTACCACCCTGTATACTGCAGTAACAACCAACTACCACCCTGTATACTGCAGTAACAACCAACTACCACCCTGTATACTGCAGTAGCAACCACCTACAGCCCTGTATATTGCAGTAACAACCAACTACAGCCCTGTATACCGCAGTAACAAACAACTACCACCCTGTATACTGCAGAAACAACCACCTACAGCCCTGTATACTGAAGTAACAACCAACTACAACCCTGTATACTGCAGCAACAACCAACTACAGCCCTGTATACTGAAGTAACAACAAACTACAGCCCTGTATACTGCAGTAACAACCAACTTCAGCCCTGTATACTGCAGTAGCAACCAACTACAGCCCTGTATACTGCAGTAACAACCAACTACAGCCCTGTATACTGCAGTAACAACCAACTTCAGCCCTGTATACTGCAGTAGCAACCAACTACAGCCCTGTATACTGCAGTAACAACCAACTACAACCCTGTATACTGCAGTAGCAACCAACTACAGCCCTGTATACTGCAGTAACAACCAACTACAGCCCTGTATACTGCAGTAACAACCAACTACCACCCTGTATCCTGCAGTAACAACCAACTACAGCCTTGTATACTGCCGTAACAACCACCTACAGCCCTGTATACTGCAGTAGCAACCAACTACCACCCTGTATACTGCAGTGACAATCACCTACAGCCCTGTATACTGCAGTAGCAACCAACTACAGCCCTGTAAACTGCAGTAGCAACCAACTACAGCCCTGTATACTGCAGTAACAGCCAACTACCAACCTATATACTGCAGTAACAACCAACTACCACCCTGTGTACTGCAGTAACAACCAACTACAGCCCTGTATACTGCAGTAACAGCCAACTACCACCCTGTGTACTGCAGTAACAACCAACTACAGCCCTGTATACTACAGTAACAACCACCTAAAGCCCTGTATACTGCAGTAACAACCAACTACCACCCTGTATGCTGCAGTGACAATCACCTACAGCCCTGTATACTTCAGTAGAAACCAACTACAGCCCTGCATACTGCAGTAGCAACCAACTACCATCCTGTATACTGCAGTAACAACCAACTACAGCCCTGTATACTGCAGTAGCAAGCACCTACAGCCCTGCATACTGCAGTAGCAACCAACTACCATCCTGTATACTGCAGTAACAACCAACTACAGCCCTGTATACTGCAGTAACAACCAACTACCATCCTGTATACTGCAGGAACAACCAGCTACAGCCCTGTATACTGCAGTAACAACCAACTACATCTCTGTATACTGCAGTAGCAACCACCTACAGCCCTGTATCCTACAGTAACAACCAACTACATCTCTGTATACTGCAGTAGCAACCACCTACAGTCCTGTGTACTGAAGTAACAACCACATACAGCCCTGTATACTGCAGTAACAACCAACTACATCTCTGTATACTGCAGTAACAACCAACTACAGCCCGGTATACCGAAGTAACAACCAACTACAGCCCTGTATACTGCAGTAACAACCAACTACAGCCCTGTATACTGCAGTAACAACCAACTAACTGGCAAAAAGATGGCAATGATTGCACTATTTAATGATATGCTCAGGATACAATACAGGTAAATAGACAGTATACGGGTCACAAAAGCTCATGCTTCTGTGGATTAATATATTCATTGTGTAGAATGGACACTGAGGTCTTAATAGATGTTTGGGGAAATCTGTTTGTGAATGATCGAGGAGAAAATCCATATTTATGACACACCAGTTTGTAGGTTTAGATAACTGATATATATGCAGTGACATTGGGGAAAATTTACATTAAAGCGCACAATGAATCTTGTGGAAATAATCTGTATTCATATGAATTTCTTTCTGGGAGTATAAATGGAGACCACTGTTTGTTTAATCCTCTGGAGCAGATTTCTGGGCTCACCAGCCAATCTTCCAGGAACAGACGCTGTGCCTTCAATCTTTCATATTTTTAGAAAGATGTTGAAAATAAATATGCTAAAATAAAGGGGGCAGACACTCCTGACATTGGCATTTAACATAATGACACCCATTGCATAATATGACACAAGAAGTGTGCTTACATATTACAGTTTTATTACTATATTGTTAACTGTATATAGATTGTGGCTAGATATAAGCAAAAACGTAACCACTTAGGGACCGAGCCTCTTTTTGAGATTCGGTGTTTACAAGTTAAAATCAGATTTTTTTTTGCTATAAAATTTCTTGGAACCCCAAACATTATATATATTTTTTCTAACACACTAGAGAATAAAATGGCGGTTGTTGCAATACTTAATGTCACACCGTATTTGCGCTGCGGTCGTACAAGCACGATTTTTTGGGAAAAAATTCATTTTTGAATTAAAAAAATAAGACAACTGTAAAGATAGCCCAATTTTTTCTATATTGTGAAAGATATTGTTGCGCCGAGTAAACTGATACCCAACATGTCATGCTTCAAAATTGTGCCCCCTCGTGGAATGGCAAAAAACTTTGGCACTTAAAAATCTCCATCGGCGACGTTTAAATATTTCTACAGGTTACCAGTTCAGAGTTACAGAGGAGGTCTAGTGCTAGAATTATTGCTCTTATTCTAATGATCGCGGCAATACCTCACATGTATGGTTTGAACACCGATTTCATATGCGGACTTGACTTCCTTATGCAGTCGCTTCTGTGCGCGAGCTCGGCAAGATGGGGAGCTTTACATTTTTTTTATTATTATTTATTTTACTTTTAATTTTTACACCGTCCATTAAAAAAAAAAAAAATGGGTCACTTTTATTCCTATTACAAGGAATGTAAACATTCCTTGTAATAGAAAGAAAGCATGATAGGACCTTTTAGATATGAGATCTGGGGTCCTAAAAAAAAAAAAAAAATTAAATGTCATTTGAAAAAAATAAAATTTCCTTTAAGAGCTAGGGGTGGAAGTGACATTTGACATCGCTTCCGCCCTTCAATGCTGTGGAGCCAAGTGGGCAGCATCTTCCGCTCTCTCGGCATCCATACTCTGAGGAAAGGGGGCCCGATCGTCTCCGCCACTACCGGCGGGTCCGGTAAGCAGCAGAGACGACGGGAAAGTGGCGGGGGGCATCTCTCCCGCCCCCGATCAAAGTGATCTTGCGGCAAATCAGCTGCAGAGACCACTTTTATCTGAAAGCGGGTCGCCCAGAAGTGGTTAAAGGCAAAAAGATACTGTAGCTGCTGACTTTTAATATTAGGGCACTTCCTTACGATGTCGGCACCCCAGGCGATTTCTCAATTGGCTCTTAGGTGCTGCCGCTGCCATTCCTTGTAAGGGAAACTGGCAGTGAAGCCTTGTTCTGTAAGTCATGTAAAAATATGCAAATTGTGTTGTGTGTTTAATGCTCTTGGAGGGTTTTTCTTTACTGTAAGGGGACTGCAGCATCATCAAAAGGAAAAGCAGCTTTTTAAAATACTTTTGTACAATACAGAATGCCCCTAGTACTAGGGGAAATGCTCATGTGAGGCCCAGTACATTGAGTATAATATGTTGTTTGGAATGTACCCCCCCTAGGCCCAGTACATTTACACTATGCACCGGTCACTAGCAATTTTGTTTTCTATAGATAATATTTATAATATTCTTTCAGATTAAAGCGGAACTTCATCTAAAAAATAAAGTTCTGATTTTCCTTCTCTCTAAGTTCTGGAAGTTCAACATGACACCTCATGGGAAAGAACTCTCTGAGGATCTGAAAAAAAAGGATTGTTGCTCTACATAAAGATGGTCTGGGCTATAAGAAGATTGCCAAGATACTGAAACTGAGCTGCAGCATGGTGGCCAAGACCATACAGCGGTTTAACTGGACAGGTTCCACTCAGAACTTGCCATGGTTGACCAAGGAAGTTGAGTGCACATGCTCAGCGTCATATCCAGAGGTTTTCTTTGGGAAATAGACTCATCAGCAGTATATAGCAATCTTGTGACCTCTATCAGTGTCTGGTTAAAGCTTGTAGGAGGAGTTTTAATTCTCCTCTGATTGTCCTCTGAGGCTGCAGGACCCCTAACCCTCAGCCTGGACAGTGCTGATTCACCCTGTGCTGATCACATGCACTCTCCCAAGAAAAAAAGAAAAACTCTCTAGCAATACACACCAAACTGAGCATATGCAGAGTTCCCCCCACGACTCTGTTCTATCAGCAGATGGATTGGGTCTGTGGGAGAAGGGATGATCAGAAAAGACAGGCTCAAACAGCCTTTTTACACAATGCGCATGATTAACCCCTTATGTTCCACAGTGAGTATAACAAGCATGCTTTACAGCGTATATACACTGATTTTACTGTTTTGGGTTTAGCAATACTTTAAATAAAGACACTTTGTATAGATAGTTTTTTTTCTATATTTCCAGAAGTGAACGTGTTAATGCAATGCAACATTCAAGTACAGAACAATTTTCTCATTTGCCTTTTCTTAAGTACTGTGTTGTGGTGCTCATACCTTCCATCAGTGCAATTGTGTCCTACAAGGTAATATAGATTACTCAGTCCTCCAACCCATGCCTGAGTCCTGCTGCGGGGTAACTGCAATGATACACCCTCCATTACATCTTACAGTGTGGTCCGCACTGCTCACTTCCCATAGACAGACCACGAGGCCCGACCTCCTCCTGCATTTGTCATCTCCAAAACAGACAGGCATTTACCCATGCAAGGGAAGGCACACCACAGCTCAGACAGTTTATCCTTGAGACACCAAACAAAAACCCTTTTTTGCAAAATACAATTAACATTGAAATACCTGCCTACAGGTGAAAGTGCAGTCACAGGCTGTGTTATTTCTCTGCTCGCTCTGCTATATCCTTCTATCAGCATGTTCCATGTCAAGACATTTGCATCCAACATACCTCTACATTTTTAATAAGCATGTGTGGTTCGTTTTGTTTCAAATTAATATTCGGACAAATTTTTCATTAAAAAATAAATTTTACCCAATGCTCCGAATAAGAAAATGAAATTCGGACTGAAATTCAAATCTAATTTTACTTCAAACTCCAGTCAAATTCTAACTGTACACATATTGCAGAAATCAAAGACTGTGTGTGTTATCAGAGTATCATTTTTAAAAAAATGCTGTATTTGTTAAGCCAAAGGTGATTTAAAGAGTCAATGTAATCATCAGATGAAGATTTTTCTTTTATTTGTTCGCTTTGCCACATTCGAATTGAAAAAAAAAAAAATCTAAAGTTTTCAATTTGACCAATTCAAAATTTTTGATTCGAGAATTTTGAATCTAAAAAAATCGGTATATTCGAAGAATTTAACAAAACTAAATATCTAGATTAACGAATGGAATCGAAATGAAACTAGTTTTTTCGCCATGCACATGTCCAATGATTAAGAGACACACGCAGGGCCCTCTTAATAACATCATGGGCCCCTGGGCAAAGTAATGCACTGGGGCCCTCTACCAGCCTGCCCCAATTTACGCACCTAATCTCAAGAATTAAAGTGAATGTAAAGGTTTGTATCTTTTTTTTTTTAAATAACAAACATGTTATACTTACCTGCTCTGTGCAAGGGTTTTGCACTGAGCAGCCCCGATCCTCCCTTTCTGGGGTGTCTCACTGGCGCTCCTGGCTCCTCCTCTTTATCGGGTGCCCCAGAGGAGACCTGCATTCCATGGGGGCACCCATGCGGGCTCCTGCTGCTATCAATCTATCCAATGAGGACCCGAGACAGCGGCTGGAGCTTATGGGCTTGTGCTCATCATGGAACGATCGGACTCAGGTAAGAAAAAGGCCGGGTCTGGGGGTCAGCTGCAGCACATTTTTTTTTCACCTTAAGGCGGTGTTCCAGTCATTTTTAGGTTTATTAAAAGTCAGCAGCTACAAAAAGTGTAGCTGCTAACTTTTTATAAACAGACACTCGCCTGTCCCAGGCTCCAGCGATGCGGCCGGCCGATGCCTCACTCCTCTCCCCCTCCCCTCCGCGGCACCGGCATTGTAGCTGGGGGCAGCCGACCGTGACAGCTTTTGGCTTCACGGCTGGGCACACACTGCGCATGCACGAGTTGCGCTTTGTCAATGGCCAGGCAATCTTCTGGGACCTGTCCCAGAAGATTGGAGGGAGGATGGGGCCGCCTAGGAGGAGAGGTGGAGTCGTCTAGGCAGCCAGGCGGCCAGACCAGGAAGTGGGAACATGGTACCTGTCTAAACTAGGTACCCCCCCCCCCCATAAAAAAATGACATGACAATTGTGGCAGGTGAGAGGGCAAAGAGTATTTAAAGCGGAAGTTTCACTTTTGGGTGGAACTCTGCTTTAATGCATATAATGCATTAAGGTGAAAAAACATGAGACCATGAGAACAAGATTAAATAGTTGATAGAATTAAACATATATTTATTTGTACTTTAAATAAAATCTGGGGCTATCCTGGGACAACTTAGTAAAAAGCGTGACTGTCCCAGCAAATCCGGGACAGTTGGCAAGTTGGCAAGTATGATGTAATGCAAGATTATTATGGGGCCCGCATGCACCTGGGGCCCCTGGGCAGTGCCCATGCATTAAGACAGCCCTGGACACATGAACAGATTCTAATAAAAATACTCTCTCTAAGGCTTACTGAGCTTATCTCAGCAGCCATTAAACAGGGATAGTGATCACATTCTCTGATATACAGGTGGCCAATATAAGAGCATTTTCTAATCTGCTTATGAAGTACAGTAATCAGAATATAGAACAAGTAAAAATATAGAGACTTGTTCAAAAATAATTTCCCTTAACTCATAATGAGTACTTACTAAAATATGCTTGAGTTTCCATTTAAAGCGACATTTATTCTGCTATGGCTAGCTGTAACTTTGTAACATTCATAAACTAGCTAATCCTAAGCAGCAGCTTCTTCTCCACTCTCAGCATAGGTGTGTGCAGCCTATTGCATTAGGGTGTGCACCACAATGTGCAAACAAACATGAGTGTGTGTGTATATGTCAGTAGGGCAGAGATAGGTGTCAGTAGTTTATTTATTATTTTTTTTTTTTTTACAATATTATATTTTTTAGATTTTTATTTAGGAGCCCTGCTGGGGGGCTTTGGTGAAATATCAGGGGTCTAAACAGAGACAGAGAAAGAGACTGAGGACAGAGATTCCCCAGTCCCTTTCTCTGCAGCCAGGCAGCAGGGGGAATCTGCACAGTACAGGGGGATTAGGGGCACTTTGCAATGTTAGTACAATAGAAAAATAATCATTATGTGACTGCCTTTTTGCAAAGAACTTGGAAAATAAAAGTAAAACTTATTTTTAAAGGAATTTCACATTATTTATACAGTATATATATATATATATATATACACACACAAACACACCATGCGGTCAAGAAGGTTTTTATTAGGCGCCATACCTCCAACTTTAAGCCTACTTGAAGCCCATCCATAGGATGCATGTCCACATCTCTTCACTAAATCAGAAAAACACATTAGTCACAATGAACATCTTCAGTATTGATCTGCGGTGACAGAGGTGGTTTACGGTGATTATATGTAATAAAATTGTTTTACAAAGTAAATCACTCACGAAGTGTACTCTTATTAACATCTGGTAAGATGCAGGCTTTTTACGTGCTTGACAACAAAACAAAATAATATTCAGGTCTACGCAATGAGAGTGAGGGGTATGTCAGCTATAAGACATATTTTTTTTTTTTTCTTCAGAAACTCAAATAACGGAATCAGCTTTGTCGATTGCACCACATAATGAACATCTGTGGCACACTGTGAAAATGAAATTGTATTGTAGAAATAATTATGCCTCTGAACATGCCTCTATGTGAAGATGAAATAAGTAAACGGGATAATTGAAGGGAATATATATATATATATATACTAATGTGCAAAAGTTTTAGGCAATTGTGAAAAAATGCTGTAAATTGAGAATGCTTTCAGAAATAGAAGTGAAAAAGAGAAAGTAAACGCTGATGGGGTTTACTTCCTCTATATTCCCCTCTAAAGTAGATGCATAATGGGCTACTATGCAGCGTAGCCCATTATGTGTCACTTACTTGCAAACAAAGCCTGCGATGTCCCCTGTGCAGCCAGCATCCATCTTCTGCCCCTCTTCTTTCCGGGGCCGCGACTCCGGCTCTGTGACTGGCCAGAGTCGCGTGCCGTCACTCCCGCGCGCCGCCAGTCACGGCACGATCTCAGTGAAGAAACGGCACGGAGGCCATTTCTTCATTGCACATGTGCCAAAATGATGTCGGCACATCTAGGAAACTGTATATCTCCCGAACCGTGCAGGTTTAGGAGATATGCAGGGCACCTACAGGTAAGCCTTATTATAGGCTTACCTGTAGGTTAAAGTGGTTGTCACGGGTTGACAACCACTTTAATAGTTTATTTTTATCAATAACACAAGAGAAAGTAAATGAACAGGGAAATCCAAATAAAATCAATATTTGGTGTGACCATCCTTTGCCTTCACGTCTTCTATGTACACTTGCACAATTTTTGATGGAACTCGGTGGGTAGGTTGTTCCAAACATCTCGGAGGACTAACCACAGATCTTCTGTGGATGTAGGCTGCTTCAAATCTTTCTGTCTCTTCATGTAATCCCAGACAGACTTGATTATGTTGAGATCGTTGATCCTGCCAGAAATCCATTTTTGCCTTGTGTCTCATCAAGCAGTGTTATTGCACCCCTCCTACTCTGCTCCCCTCTGCACGGAAATGTTACTACACTAGAGAGCTGGTGACATCTAACCAGCTACGTTTTGTGCCTCTAACTTAAACTGTAGTTTCACTTTTTTTAACCACTTCAGCCCCAGAAGGATTTACCACCTTCCTGACCAGGCCATATTTTGCGATACGGCACTGCGTCGATTGTACCCAAACAAAATTAACGTCCTTTTTTTCCCACAAACAGAGCTTTCTTTTGGTGGTATTTGATCACCTTTGAGTTGTTTTTTTTTGCACCATAAACAAAAAAAGAGCGACAATTTAAAAAAAAAAAAAAACATTATTTTTTACTTTTTGCTATAATAAATATCCCAAAATAAAAAACGAATTTCTTCATCAGTTTAGGTCAATATGTATTCTACATATTCTTGTAGATCCCAATAAGCGTATAGTGATTAGTTTACGCCAAAGTTGTAGCGTCTACAAATTAGGGGATAGATTTATGGCATTTCTATGGCATTTTTATTTGTTTATTTATTTTTTACTAGTAATGGCATTGATCAGCGATTTTTAGCAGGACTGGGACATTGCAGCGGACAGATCGGACACTTTTGACACTTTTTTGGGACCACTGCCATTTATACAGCGATCAGTGCTATAAAAATACATACACTGATTACTCTATAAATGTTACTGGCAGGGAAGGGGTTAACACTAGTGGTGATCAAGGGGTTAAATGTGTTCCCTCTGTGGTGTTTCTAACTGTGGGGGGAGTGTGTTAACTGGGAGTAGAGAGAGAAAGCTGTTCCTGATTACTAGGAACAGCAGAACTCTCTCCACTTCCCTGACAGAACGGGGATCTGTCTGTTTATATTGACAGATCCTCATTCTGCCTCTCCTTCCTGCGATCGTGGGTGGCCAGCGGACATCGCAGCTGCCGGCCACGCGCATCAGCTCCCCTGCCATGCAGCACCTGCTATAGCTGTTTAAGGGGCCGCCATTCAGCTACGGCTATTCGCGGGAACGTGCCGACCTGCCTCCGTATAATGATGGCGGCTGGTCAGCAAGTGGTTCATGATGCTTAGAAGTAGGCCTTTAAACAGCCTGCAAGCTTCTCTGAATGTTTCAAAGTAAAGGGGAGGAACGAAGTAGGGGTCAGACTCATTACCATACAACGCAGAACCCAAGCTTTGAGGTGCTAAACCCTTTGTTAGGACAGACAGTGTTCAAAATGAATTTACAACTGATAGTGATATCTGCCAGCACAGTACAGACTGGGATACATATGGTAAACATTAACTCCTCGGTCCCTTTATTAACATTGCATAGAAAGGGAAAGTTATGCTATGTGATAGGGCAAATGTAACAAATATAAAACAGACATCATCCCAGTTTGGCTGCAAAAGTGGAGATACACTTAATTTCCAACTCAAAAAAGGAAATCTTCAGAGATGCAGGAGCTGCTGAGACTGATATGTTTTCATATCTCACAGAGAGATTTCATATTATCTTCTAACATTAGAAGGAAACCTATGTCAGGAGATATATGGAGGCAGCCATTGATGAGCTCCTGACAATGTTTGTTGCTTGGCTGTCTAAATCAGTGGTTCTCAACCTCAGTCCTCAAGTACCCCAATGGGCCATGTTTTCAGGTTTTCCTTTGCTTTGCACAGCTGCTTTAACCACTTCAGCCCCAGAAGGATTTCCCACTTTAGGACCACAGCAATTCGGCACTGCGTTGCTTTAACTGACAATTGCGTGGTCGTGCGACATTGTACCCAAACGAAATTGGGGTCCTTTTTTTCCCACAAATACAGCTTTCTTTTGGTGGTATTTGATCACCTCTGCATCACTTCTGATCACCGCTATAAACAAAAAAAGAGCGCCAATTTTGAAAAAAAAAAACAGTATTTTTTACTTTTTGCTATAATACATATCCAAAAAAATATATATAAAAAAACAAATTTATTCATCAGTTTTGGCCAATATATATACTTCCTCATATTTGTGGTAAAAAAAATCGCAATCAGCGTATATTGATTGGTTTGCACAAAAGTTGCCGCGTTTACAAACCATGAGAATTAATTTATGGCGTTTTTACTTTTTTTTTTTTACTAGTAATGGCGGCGACCTGCGATTTTTATCAGGACTGCCATATTGTGGTGGACATGTTGGACATTTTTGGCACTTTTTTGGGACCATTGACATTTATACAGCGATCAGAGCTATAAATAGCCACTGATTACTGTATAAATTTCATTGGCAGGGAAGGGGTTAACCTGCAGGGGGCAATCAAGGGGTTAACTGTGTTTCCTGTGTGTGTTCTAACTGTGTGTGAGGCTGGGCTGCCAGGGGCACCAGAGATCTAACTGATCCCGAGTGCAGGGATGAATAGATCTATGTCATGCCGCCTGTCAGAACGGGGGACCGCCATAGGTGTGCACAGCTTATTGCATTAGGGCGTGCACCCCAAAGATCAAACACACCTGAATGCCACCTGCTGTCATGGGGAGGAGGCTCTGGTGGTGGAAGACAGTTGATTGGGGGCATATGACATTACCCCCTAAATACGGGTGTAACTTGTTCCTAAGGTTGAACCTAGCCTTTAATATAATAGGGGCATTTGCACTGGCAACTGGCACCCCCAACCACCCACCTGGTGCCAACCCTGGATAATGCTAATACACATGGGGATGGGGATTAGGGTGCACACGCCTATGGGGATCGCCATGTTTACATTGGCGGTTCCCCGTTCCTGCTGTGTAGTAGGCGATTGCGGGTCGCCGGCAGACATTGAGTCTGCCCAACCCACGGACATGCTGAGGGAGTGTGCTGGAAGCTCTATTTATAGATTGCGATTCGCGTTACTGCCACTCTGCAGCAGTGTATCTACGTGACGCGGTCCGGAAGTGGTTACATAAATATTAATGACATGGTATTGATAAGAGCTAATTTATCTAAGGGAAGTTCCCAAAACATGGCCCGTTGGGGGTTCTTGAGGACTGAGGTTGAGAACCACTGATCTAAATCACAGGTGGAACGTGCACACAGATATTAAAGTAAAATTAGACCTTGCAGAGTGCATCTTTTGCAGGATTTGGGATCCTTAGCTATTGCTTAGGTGAAGTGGGTGAAAGCCGTGCCCAGGGTTAGTAACTTTTTCTTTAACTGGTTGTGTGTGTTTGTGTATTTTATTTTTATCCAGGGCAACATAGCTGGACCCTGCGGCAATTAACCTAACTTTTTGAAAACTGTGAGCAGGTAGCCCTTTATTGCAGAAGAGACATGCCATGCCTCTACTGTAGTAACACACACACATGTGCAGCTCAGCATGCATTCCCAGCACAATCAATGCTAAAATGACAGCCTCCCATGCTCACGTGCAGGATGATGTCATTCCCCGCTGGCCAATCAAAAGACCAAAGACCCAGCATGCGGAAGTAGCCCAGGGAGAAGATGACAGCGATCAGTAAGAAATGTAGCAGCTGAGTCGCTGGAAGGTGAGTATTTTCAGGAGTTTAAAGCGGTAGTAAATTGAATAAAAGTACCGTATATACTCGTGTATAAGTCGACCCCCCTACTTTTGCCCAAAAAATATGGGAAAACTTATTGACCCGCGTATAAGCCTAGGGTGTGAAATGCAGCAGTCAGAACACAGGGACAGGGAGCCAGAACACAGGGACAGGGAGCCAGAACACAGGGATTTTAGCCAGGACACAGGGATTTTAGCCAGAACACAGGGATTTTAATGCCAGGACACAGGGATTTTAATGCCAGGACACAGGGATTTTAATGCCAGGACACAGGGATTTTAATGCCTGGACACAGGGATTTTAATGCCAGAACACAGGGATTTTAATGCCAGGACACAGGGATTTTAATGCCAGGACACAGGGATTTTAATGCCAGGACACAGGGATTTTAATGTAAGGACACAGATACTGTAGCCAGAACACATAAGGGATGAGTAAGGTCATTGTGTTTCACATTAAACAGAGCTGTACTGCTTCTAAGAGCCGTCCTGTGCTGTGTAAGTGTGATTAAACACATTGGAATGCAAAGAATGCTGAGAATGCAGAGAGAGCTGCAGCTCTTCACGGAGATCAGCTTGTCCCGCCCACCTGCCGACATCAAGCTGAGAATCTGACACCTCTCTCAGCATTCTTTGCATACCAATGTGTTTAATCACACTTACACAGCACAGAACGGCTCTTAGAAGCAGCACAGCTCTGTTTAATGTGAAACTACTGATCACCACAGACACTGACTCGGGTATAAGTCGAGGGGGTTCTTTTTGAGCACAAAAAATGGGCTGAAAAACTCGACTAATACCCGAGTATATACGGTAAAATAAAAATCTGGCCCCAGGCAGTTTAAGTCAAAATGTCATAGTATGCATCGTATACTAGCACATTAAGGCAGACTTACCTGAAAATGAAGCCCTCCAGCGGCGCGCTGTCACAGCTGACAGGGCTTCCATCTTCACCCGGTGTTCCTTCGAGGTTTGCGGGCTTCTGCAATATGATAGGCCGAGCCAGCGATGATGTCACTCCTGTTAATGCCTGTGGGAGTCGCTGTTTGCGGCACGGCTCTGAAGGAACGGCACAGGTATGCACCTTGCACAGTGTAGGTTTAGGAGATATTTACTGTACTTATAGGTAAGCCTTATTATAGGCTTACCTACAGTGCCTTGAAAAGTATTCATACCCCTTGAAATTTTCCACATTTTGTCATGTTACAGCTAAAAATGTAAATGTATTTTATGTGATAGACCAACACAAAGTGGCACATAATTGTGAAGTGGAAGGAAAATGAGAAATGGTTTTCAACGTTTTTTTACAAATAAATATGTGAAAAGTGTGGCGTGCATTTGTATTCAGCCCCCCTGAGTCAATACTTTGTAGAGCCCCCTTTCACTGCAATTACAGGGGATGTCTCTACCAGCTTTGCACATATAGAGAGTGACATTTTTGCCCATTCTTTACAAAATAGCTCAAGCTCTGTCAGATTGGATGGAGAGCATCTGTAAAGAGCAATTTTCAAGTCTTGCCACAGATTCTCAATGGGATTTAGGTCTGGACTTTGACTGAGCCATTCTAACACATAAATATGCTTTGATCTAAACCATTCCTTTGTAGCTCTGGTTGTATGTTTAGGGCAGTGTTTTCTCAATTCCAGTCCTCAAGATGCACCAACAGGTCATGTTTTCAGGCTCTCCATTATTTTGCACAAGTGATTTGATCAGTTTCACTAACTTAGTAATTATCACAGCCTTTTCATCTGAGGGTAATCCTAAAAACATGACCTGTTGGTGCGCCTTGAGTACTGGAGTTGAGAAACAACACTGGGTCTTTGTCTTGCTGGAAGATGAATCTCCACCCCAGTCTCAAGTCTCTTGCAGACTCTAACAGGTTTTCTTCTAAGATTGCCCTGTATTTGGCTCCATCCATCTTCCCATCAACTCTGACCAGCTTCCCTGTCCCTGCTGAAGAAAAGCATCCCCACAATATGATGCTGCCACCACCATGTTTCACAGTGGGGGCGGTGTGCTCAGGGTGATGTGCAGTGTTAGTTTTCTGCCACACATAGCGTTTTGCTTTTAGGCCATAAGGTCAATTTTGGTCTCATCTGACCAAAGCACCTTCTTCCACATGTTTGCTGTGTCCCTCACATGGTTTCTCACAAACTGCAAACAGGACTTCTTATGGCTTTCTTTCAACAATGGCTTTCTTCTTGCCACTTTTCCATAAAGGCCAGATTTGTGAAGTGCACGACTAATAGTCGTCCTGTGGACAGATTCTTCCGCCTGAGCAGTGGATCTCTGCAGCTCCTCCAGAGTTACCATGGGACTCTTGGCTACTTCTCTGATTAATGCTCTCCTTTCCCTGCCTGTCAGTTTAGGTGGACGGCCATGTGTTGGTAGGTTTGCAGTTGTGCCACACTCTTTCCATTTTTCGGATGATGGATTGAACAGAGCCCAGGGAGATGTTCAAAGCTTGGGATATTTTTTTATAACCTAAAACTGCTTTAAACGTCTCTACAACTTTATCCCTGACCTGTCTGGTGTGTCCCTTGGCCTTCCTGATGCTGTTTTTTCAAGAAGGTTCTCTAACAAACCTCTGAGGGCTTCACAGAACAGCTGTATTTATACTGAGATTAAATTACACACGAATGGACTAGATTTTAGTTAGGGGTGTCAGAGTAAAGGGAGCTGAATACAAATGCACACCACACTTTTCAGATATTTATTTCTAAAAAAATTTGATAACCATTAATCATTTTCCTTCCACTTCACAATCATGTGCCACTTTGTGTTGGTCTATCACATAAAATCCCAATAAAATAATTTACGTTTTGGGTTGTAGCAAGAGGAAAATTTCAAGGAGTATGAATACTGAAGGCACTGTATAGGTAAAAATCATACAGAAAATTTACTCCCGCTTTAATGTAAGGTCCTCTTTAACACGGCAATGACATAATCAGCTGAATACATTATTTTGCCTGGTAAGTCAACTGCTGTATGTTCAATTGCTCTTTTCTTGGTGACAAACTCCCTATGCAAATAAAGCAATAAAAAAAGTTAAATTAATAAATTAATACTTTGAAATAATGCCACGCATTGCAAATTCAACGTAACAATGCATTTTCCTGAACATAATGTAACTATTACTTTCATTAATTTTGATAAATCTTCCGCCAAAAAAAGTAGCTGTGTTCGTTTACAACAAAAACGTGTTTTTACAGCTCACTTAAGCAAGCATCTGTTATCATTTAAGAGTTTGCCAACCCCGGAGTCAGGTGTGAAAAGGGAATTGTTACTTAGCTTGAAACTTCATTTTATGTTAATGGCATGATGTCTTCATCTGCAGTTAACTAAAATTTTCTCCTAATGAACGTGTACACTTGTACTTTGGAGCGCCCAATTTAGACCTGCTGCTTGATTTTATTTCTGCAAAGAGTTTCCATTTTGAGACCCCAGACCAGTAATAAAGCTAGCCATACATGGATCTAATTTTGCCCGGGTCAGCAAGGACCAGCCAAGATTCAATCCATGTATGGGCAGGCTGATTGTACCCAAATCGATCCATCAATCAACATGGGTACAACCAACCTGTCAGATTTTTTACCTTCAATTACTGCCAGCGGCTATAGCCTCTAGCAGTAATCATTGTGTTCTGCTGGTTCGTAAGGCTCCCCACACCCTCCCCCTTGCTAGCAGAACACAATAGCGCTGTGGGAGGTATTCCTTCATCAACACTGACTATGTTGATGGGGAATTGGGGGATTTTCTTTCCTTCAACCCGTGCTGGAAAGAAAAGAAATGGAGTCATCTATGGGCTGCTTGGGGGTGGTCATACATAGCTCAGTTCAAGTGGAACATAAGGAAGAAGCATTTATTAATGCACAGAGATTTTCTAACTTGTTGGCACCTTTCCTGCACTTTTCCTATGAAATAAGGGAGGAAGGTGTGAACCACACCCCTGCTGCGTTATTTCCTCTACCATGAGACAAAGTAGAATTGTGATGTGTTCGGGTAGGTTAAATAATAAGACAATGTATAAGACCTCTTTCATACTGGTGTGCTTTTTCCGCAGTAAAACACACTTTTCCAGCACCACAAAAGCACATGAAAACTAGTCCTTAAATCCTATGTAACTGTTAATATCATTGCACTAAATTCAGTGTTAATTTCGGCGACAAAAATATTTTCGTCATAATTTTCATCAGCTGCATATTTTAGTGACGAAAACTAAATGAAAATAAAATTCGAACTATATCAATTGATGGAAACTATGATAAAAATAAATTCCAATTTTCGTCAACGAACAAAAACGGAATGAGGAACATTTACCCACCAGAACTTCTGCATTCCTTGGAGCTTCATCTGTGGAGAGAGATGCAGGCTCCATCTGTCTGCCTGCTGCCTAAGAATTCTGTAACACTGCCCTGCAAACCACGTGGTCAGGGTCAGTGCTTGACCATTTTGCACCCTGGGGGGGGCTAGCAGTGGTTTTGCCTAGGGTTTTTCCCTACGTTCGGAGACCTGAGACATGTTGCCCGCCTCCCCAGCTGTCGTGCCCTCCTCCTCCGCCTCCCTAGCTGTCCTCGTGCCCGCCTCCTCCGCCTCCCTAGCTGTCCTCGTGCCCGCCTCCTCCACCTCCCCAGCTGTCCTCGTGCCTGCCTCCTCCATCTCCCTAGCTGTCCTCGTGCCCACCTCCCTTGCCTCCCCAGCTGTCCTTGTGCCCACCTCCCCAGCTGTCCTCGTGCCCGCCTCCTCCACCTCCCCAGCTGTCCTCATGTCTGCCTCCTCTGCCTCCCTAGCTGTCCTCATGCCCGCCTCCTCTGCCTCCCCAGCTGTCCTCGTGCCCGCCTCCTCCACCTCCCCAGCTGTCCTCGTGCCCGCCTCCTCCACCTCCCCAGCTGTCCTCATGCCCACCTCCTCCCCCTCACTAGCTGTCGCTCTCCTCACAGGTTGAGCTGCTGCTGACCTCCGCAGCAGCCATGACTGATGTCCTCCACGGCTGATGCTTTCTCTGGAGAGTCAGTAAACGCCCCAGCTCTGTGAAGGGTGACATTCTTCAGCCCCTCGTGTTCCCGGCCAGGCTAGTGGGGAAGTCAGCGGCCGTGGCTGCGCCCCCTAGGCAGCAGTGCGCCCCTTGGCGGCTGCCTAGTTAGCTTAGTGGGAGCACCGGCCCTGCAAGTGGTGAGTGTTTCCCCTCCCAGCAAGGTAGCAGTGCTGAGCACTGTGTAAAATAACAACCTCCCCAGACCAGTTCTCTGCCTCCCATTTACTTCCCCATCCCCTCTACATGTTATTAGATTTTTACTTCAGGAGTATATGAGTTTGAAAATTCTAGAGAAATGCTTAGGTAATGCATTACAATTTACCTAAAACAATTCCAGTTTAGTTGACTAAAATGTAATGGAGATTTTAGTGGAGTAAAATGTAGTGGAGATTTTAGTCAACTAAACTACAAAACTAAAACTAAAGCAATTCACATGGCTAAACTATGACCAAAACTAAAATGCAATTTTTGTCAAAAGACTACGACTAAAACTAAATCGAAATTTGACGTCAAAATTAACATTGACTACATTTTGAAAAGCCTTGCATGTTGCAACTTTGGTGCAGTTTTTCAAAAGAACAAGAAAAACGCACCTTTCAATGTAAGTCAATGGGAACACATTAAAAGCACATTTAAAAAAAGACTGTGTTTTTGGGACATTTGGGAGTCACATTTTCATGTTTCACAGGTTCAAACTGAGGGCCAGGAAACCAGAAAGTGTGCAAATGAAACATTAAAATGCGTTAAAAGCGCGTTAAACACAATATGCACTTTTGAAAAAGCATACTGTGTTTTTAAGTGCACCAATGTGAAAGGGCCTGATTGAAATTGTTTCCTATATATAGCACATGTTATGGGAATGTTGCAAAGGGGTTTGTAACAAGAGCAGTGGTAGGAAGATGATGAGTCCACAGGTCTGCTCCTAAGGATGACAAAACTTGGTAGATAATTTGCCGAGATTCTCCTGTGCTGGAAAGCGGTGTGAATAGTGCAGCTTAAAGCAAGGAGATGACCGCACACAGGCTGCACCGGTTTGCTGGAAAATGTTTGTAAATTTATTCAACAAGGTACATCACAAAGTGACAAGCATAATGACAGATACCGGCATGTCCATGGATGACAATGGGTTAACCCATTGTCATCCATGGACATGCCGGTATCTGTCATTATGCTTGTCACTTTGTGATGTACCTTGTTGAATAAATTTACAAACATTTTCCAGCAAACCGGTGCAGCATGTGTGCGGTCATCTCCTTGCTTTAATATGGATCTCCTGAAATCACGAACGGGACCTGCACCTGTTGGCCGGTTGTTTGTTACCCCGCACCTGAGCAGCTTCACTCCCTTTCTCTTTTGAATAGTGCAGCTGCCAAACACTTTATCCCCTGCGCGAAAGATCCCCTCAGACATTTACTCTCCAATAACTGAATGCTTGGCCATCTCCTAAAACAACCTTTAACACTGAACTCCCTCTCTAGCACTTAACCTCTAACGTCAGTCCAATGCTTTACACCTTCTGAATCTTAACACCTAAGCTAACAAATACAAAATGATAGCGTACGTCCAGGTAAAAGTTTTTTGATTTTTTTCCACCCATATCCAACCATGCATTTCTCTCCTTTCCACCCTTGCCTACCCATGCATTTCTCTACTTTCAACCCATGTCCACCCATGCATTTGTCTAGTTTCCACCCATATCCACCCAGGCAAGGGTTAGAACTTCTGTTGGGTTTACTTCTATACGGGTCTCCTTTAGACAGTTTTTTCCTTCACTTAGTGTCATGGAGACAACAATTTCTGGAGAGATACCGCGCTATTGTATATTGTAGAATAAATCTATAAAACATTAGTTGCTGCAATTTAGATAGGATACCACCTAGATAAATTGTAAAAAGAAAGAAAAAACTGCACAACCAATCCCTAAATATGATCAATAAAGTGCAAATGCTTAAAAAATCATGTATATACAAACAATAAGATATTAATTATAATGTGATAAAAACAATCTTGAAAGTGTCAAAGAAAAAAATTTTTTTCCATATAGGAAATTATTCAAATAAAAGTGAAAAATTAATAAAGCAAAAGAAGAAAAGTCCAAATATAATCTCCAAAAAAGGTGCAATTGATAGAAGAAACTTCCTCCACCAGGTGAGAAAAGTTGATAAATGTGGTATCACCAATCTCTGTTTAAATCAGGTACTCTTACCAGAATGCCATTGTTTACCTATCTCTAGGCAAACGAAATCCGCCAGCAGATAGCCTCTGCGAGCTTTTAAACTGTAACTCTGATTCCACTAAGATGGACAATCACCTCCGCATCATATAAAATAGAGAAGGGGCCCAAATAGTGTAATGGTTTGGCAGAAAAACATGCGCATATATCAAACAATGCTGGCTACTCCATATTGCGCCCGTGCTTCCGGGTCCCGTGGGGCGATGATGTCAATGCGTCAGACCACCCGACATTTTTCGTCACAAATGACATTGTCAGTTATAACAGTTATACCACACCGGAAGTGAGGGAAAATCTCAGACACCCATGCATTGCTCTACTTTCCACCCATATCCTCCCATGCATTTCTATAATTTCCACCATGTCCACACATGAATTTCTCTAGTTTCCACCAATCTCCCCCCATGCATTTATCTAGTTTCCACCAATGTCCACCCATGCATTTCTCTCATTTCCATCAATGTCCACCAATGCATTTCTCTAGTTTCCACCCATGTCCACCCATGCATTGCTCTAGTTTCCACCATGCCCACACATGCATTTCTCTAGTTTCCACCCATGTCCACCCATGCATTGCTCTAGTTTCCACCATGTCCACACATGCATTTCTCTAGTTTCCACCAATCTCCACCCATGCATTTCTCTCGTTTCCACCAATGTCCACCCATGCATTTCTCTAGTTTCCACCCATGTCCACCCATGTATTTCTCTAGTTTCCACCCATGTCCACCCATGCATTGCTCTAGTTTCCACCATGTCCACACATGCATTTCTCTAGTTTCCACCCATCTCCACCCATACATTTCTCTCGTTTCCACCAATGTCCACCCATGCATTTCTCTAGTTTACACCCATGTCCACCCATGTATTTCTCTAGTTTCCACCCACATCCACCCATGCATTTCTCTAGATTCCATCCATGTCCACCCATGCTTTTCTCTAGTTTCCACCCATATCCACCCATGCATTTCTCTCATTTCCCCCCATCTCCACACATGCATTTCTCTAATTTCCAACCATATCCACCCATGCATTTCTCTTTATTTCCACCAATGTCCACCCATGCATTTCTCTAGTTTCCATCCATGCCCACTCATGATTTTCTCTAGTTTTCACCCATGCATTTCTCTAGTTTCCACCAATGTCCACCCATGCATTCCTCTAGTTTCCACCCATATCCACCCATGCATTTCTCTAGTTTCCGCTCATGCATTTTTCTAGTTTCCACCCATGTACACCCATGCATTTCTCCAGTTTCCACCCATATCCACGCAGGCATTTCTCTAGTTTCCACCCATGTCCATCCATGCATTTCACTAGTTTCCACCCATGTCCACCCATGCATTTCTCTAGTTTCCACCCATGTTCACCCATGCATTTCTTTAGTTTCCACCCATATCCACCCATGCATTTCTCTAATTTCCACCCATATCCACTCATGTATTTCTCTAGTTTCCACCCATGTCCACCATTGCATTTTTCTAGTTTCCACCCATGCATTTCTCTAGTTTCCACCCATGCATTTCACTAGTTTCCACCCATGTCCATGCATGCATTTTTCTAATTTCCACCATGTCCACCCATGCATTTCTCTAGTTTCAACCCATATCCACCCATGCATTTCTCTCATTTCCACCCATATCCACCAATGCATTTCTCTAGTCTCCACCCATGTACACCCTTGCATTTCTCTAGTTTCCACCCATGTCCACTCATGCATTTCTCTCATTTCCATCCATGTTCACCAATGCATTTCGCTAGTTTCCACCCATATCCACCCATGCATTTCTCTAGTTTCCACCCATGCATTTCTCTAGTTTCCACCCATATCCACCCATTCATTTTTCTCATTTCCATCCATGTCCACCCATGCATTTCACTAGTTTCCACCCATGCATTTCTCTAGTTTCCACCCATGCATTTCTCTAGTTTCCACCCATGTCCACGCATACATTTTTCTAATTTCCACAATGTCCACCCATGCATTTCTTTTGTTTCCACCCATGTATTTCTCTAGATTCCACCCATATCCAACCATGCATTTCTCTCCTTTCCACCCTTGCCTACCCATGCATTTCTCTACTTTGAACCCATGTCCACCCATGCATTTGTCTAGTTTCCACCCATATCCACCCATGCATTTCTCTAGTTTCCACCCATATCCACCCATGCATTTTTCTTATTTCCACCAAGCCCACCCATGCATTTCTCTCGTTTCCACCCATGTCCACCCATGCATCTCACTAGTTTCAACCCATATCCACCCATGCATTTCTCTCGTTTCCAACCATGTTCACCCATGCATTTCTCTAGTTTCCACCCATGTCCACCCATGCATTTCTCTAGATTCCACCCATATCCACCCATGCATTTCTCTAGATTCCACCCATATCCACCCATGCATTTCTCTAATTTCCACCCATGTCCCCCCATGCATTTTTCTAGTTTCAAGCCATGTCAACCCATGAATTTCTCTAGTTTCCACCATGTCCACCAATGCATTTCTCTAGTTTCCACCCATGTCCACCCATGCATTTCTCTAGTTTCCACCCATTTCTATCCCTGCATTTCTCTCATTTCCACCCATGTCCACCCATGCATTTCTCTGGTTTCCACCCATGCACTTCTCTAGTTTCCACCCATGCACTTCTCTAGTTTCCACCCATTTCTATCCCTGCATTTCTCTCATTTCCACCCATGTCCACCCATGCATTTCTCTGGTTTCCACCCATGCATTTCTCTGGTTTCCACCCATGCACTTCTCTAGTTTCCACCCATGCACTTCTCTAGTTTCCACCCATTTCCATCGCTGCATTTCTTTCATTTCCACCCATTTCCACCCACACATTCCTCTAGTTTCCATCCATGCATTTTCTAGTTTACACCCATGTACACCCATGCATTTCTCTTGTTTCCACTCATAACCACGAATGCATTTCTCTAGTTTCCACCCATACACACGCATGCATTTCTCTAGTTTACACCCATATCCACCCATGCATTTCTCTAGTTTCCACCCATATCCACCCATACATGTCTGTAGTTTCCACCCATATCCACCTATGCATTTCTCTAGTTTCCACCCATTTCCATCCCTGCATTTCTCTCATTTCCACCCATGTCCACCCATGCATTTCTCTAGTTTCCACCCATGCATTTTCTAGTTTACACCCATGCATTTCTCTGGTTTCCACTCATAACCACCAATGCATTTCTCTAGTTTCCACCCATGCACTTCTCTAGTTTCCACCCATGCATTTCTCTAGTTTCCACCCATGTCCACGCATACATTTTTCTAATTTCCACAATGTCCACCCATGCATTTCTTTTGTTTCCACCCATGCATTTCTCTAGATTCCACCCATATCCAACCATGCATTTCTCTCCTTTCCACCCTTGCCTACCCATGCATTTCTCTACTTTGAACCCGTGTCCACCCATGCATTTGTCTAGTTTCCACCCATATCCACCCATGCATTTCTCTAGTTTCCACCCATATCCACCCATGCATTTTTCTTATTTCCACCAAGCCCACCCATGCATTTCTCTCGTTTCCACCCATGTCCACCCATGCATCTCACTAGTTTCAACCCATATCCACCCATGCATTTCTCTCGTTTCCATCCATGTTCACCCATGCATTTCTCTAGTTTCCACCCATGTCCACCCATGCATTTCTCTAGTTTCCACCCATATCCACCCATGCATTTCTCTAGATGCCACCCATATCCACCCATGCATTTCTCTAGATTCCACCCATATCCACCCATGCATTTCTCTAGTTTCCACCCATGTCCACCCGTGCATTTCTCTAGTTTCCACCCATATCCACTCATGCATTTCTCTTATTTCCATCCATGTTCAACAATGCATTTCGCTAGTTTCCACCCATATCTACCCATGCATTTCTCTAGTTTCCACCCATGCATTTCTCTAGTTTCCACCCACATCCACCCATGCATTTTTCTCATTTCCATCCATGTCCACCCATGCATTTCACTAGTTTCCATCCATATCTATCCATGCATTTCTCTAGTTTCCACCCATGTCCACGCATGTATTTTTTAAATTTCCACAATGTCCACCCATGCATTTCTTTTGTTTCCACCCATGCATTTCTCTAGATTCCACCCATATCCACCCATGCATTTGTCTAGTTTCCACCCATATCCACCCATGCATTTCTCTAGTTTCCACCCATATCCACCCATGCATTTTTCTAATTTCCACCAAGCCCACCCATGCATTTCTCTCGTTTCCACCCATGTCTACCCATGCCTCTCACTAGTTTCAACCCATATCCACCCATGCATTTCTCTAGTTTCCACCCATATCCACTCATGCATTTTTCTAATTTCCACCAAGCCCACCCATGCATTTCTCTAGTTTCCACCCATGTCCACCCATGCATTTCTCTAGTTTCCACCCACATCCACCCATGCATTTCTCTAGATTCCACCCATATCCACCCATGCATTTCTCTCATTTCCACCCGTGTCCACCCATGCATTTTTCTAGTTGCAAGCCATGTCCACCCATGCATTTCTCTAGTTTCCACCATGTCCACCAATGCATCCTTTGATCTCTTTACGTAACCACCTGTACCACCTTTGATCTCTTTACGTACCCACCTGTACCGA
>BLSH010144626.1:35810-52552 GCA_018402905.1 Glandirana rugosa | reverse complement strand
GGGGGGGAAGGGATGGCTTTGGGGGAGGTGCAACTGAAATCCAGGGAGAGTGCAGCCCACCCCTGCGCCCCTAAAGATCCAGCCATGCCCTTTAGGTTTGTGCCAGAATACCAGATTTCCCCAGCAGGATGTACTGCAGAGGAAGTCCCAATCAGAATGTTATATATTCTGAGCAATTGATAGACTAACTGCTCTGAAGTTCAAAGATGAGTTATTGCCTACATGATTCCAAAAACAGAGCTTGCTCATCTATAAGCCATAAGAGGGTGGATAGCAGAGGAAGACAATGTCAGGAAAGTAAAGGTCTCTAGGTGGTTAACTGATGGTTTATTGATTAGCAATCAACAAATGTTCTGCAAGGAGCTGACAATCTATAGATTTATTGAACATTCACAGCGAGGATGAAGTTCAGCTCTACTCAGTTCAATAGCAATGGAACCTCCAAAGTGTGTTGGGGAATTGATTCATGAGTTCTTGATTCAGAAGACATATAGCATAGTTACACTGTCACATATGTGTTATCAGATGTACATGAATCTCTTAACAATGAACAAACGTTACTATCGTTACCGATTCTCACTCTTTGATCTGTGATTAGTGAATTGGAGGGGATACAGGATTTATCTAGTATCATGCAGTGCTAGACACTTGTGGTTAAACATAAGCATATATATAGTTTGTTCTATTATTATGCTGTAACTAAGATAACTGAGAGATTACGGGAAAGTTAATATTGGTATGAATTGGTTCACATATCTTTGGACAATATTGACCAAAAAAAGAAAGCTAGTCCAGAGATATACCAAGCTCATTGTGGCAAAGTTTTGTAAATGTTTAATCAAAGTGGTTGTAAAGGCTCAACAAACCTTCTCTGTGCAGGAGCCCCCCAGACCCTCCCCTAATACTTTCCTTCTCTGTACAGTGGTTTGCACAGAGCAGCCCGGATCCTCGCCTTATCAGGTGCCCCACTGGCGCACCTGGCCCCTCCCTCTGAGCAAGCAGCTTGCTATGGGGGCACTTAAGCAGGCTCCCTCCCGAGCCGTTGCTCTGTGTGTCCACGCCCCGCTCTCTCCTCATTGGCTCCCGCTGCATCTCAGCCAATGAGGAGGGAGAGAACCTTGTGAGCCTCATCTCTCGTGCAACATTGCTGGGTCAAGATGGGGCTCTGGTAAGTATTGGAGGGGCTGAGGGGGGAACTGCACCCAGAAGGTTTTTTACCTTCATGCATAGAATGCATGAAGGTAAAAAAAAACTTTAGCCTTTAGAACCACTTTAAAGTAAGAGGCAAATAAATTAAAACAGTTAGCAATTTAAGCAGTTACAGTTAGTTTTTTTTAGAAAAGGTTTTCGCTTTCAAAGTATTTATTGAGGATTTAAAGTGGAGTTCCAGTCATTTTTGTGTTTATTAAAAGTCAGTAGCTACAAAAAGTGTAGCTGCTGACTTTTAATAAACAGCCACTCACCTGTCCTATGATCCAGTGGTGCACTCACCCTAGCCGTTTTCTCCCTTTGTCCTCCCTCGGCGGTGCCGGCATCTTCACTATGAGCACCCGGCTGTGACAGCTTGCGGCTTCACAGCCAGGTGCCCACTGTACATGCTGTGCACTGTGACTGGTCCCAAAGTCTTCTGGGACCTGTCATACGTCTCAAAATACTTCGGGGGGGGGGGGGGGAGGGAAGAAGTGGGAGCAGGTACCTGTCAAAATCAGGTACCCGCTCCCTCTCTCCTCCTCAAAAGCTCTGTTTCACAAATGATTCCGGGGAGGAAACCTTAAAGTGGACCGCTTTAAGATACAATATGGTAAAAAAAATAAAAAAAACGATGATTGTGATGAACATAGTTGACAACAGTACAATAAATGTCCACTCTTATAGAAAAGGTTTTAAAGTGTAACTTTGGCCAAAATTTAAAAATGACATATATTATACAGTCTATCACTAATATGACCACAGCTATGAGTGTTGTTTTTTTTAACTTTCTTTAACAGAGCAAGCTGTCCAGCAAAGTTAGAAGTTAGAGCAGGGTTTCTCAACCAGGATTCCGTGGAACCCTAGGGTTCCTCCAGAGGTTTCTAGGGGTTTCCTGAGCAATGGTCAATTTCTACCTCTCAGATAAATTCCCAATGATACCACTGATCTTTTTAGCTATCTGTAAGGGGTAATTCTTCCCAATGACCACAAGTGTAAGGAGCATTCTTCCCACTGACCATCACACTAATGTATCATGAGTTGTAGATTTGTAATTTTTAGCAGGGGTTCCCCGAGACCGGAAAATTATTTCAAGGGTTCCTCTGTGTTGAAAAGGTTGAGAAAGGCTGAGTTAGAGGGTGGCGACAACCATTTAAAGGGGAACTAAAGTTGAAAAATAAAAAGTTGCCAACAGGCAGGCACTTTATTACCGGAGAAGTGTAGACAGAGAATAGAAGGTATCCAAAGACAGAGCCTTGGGGGATCCCTATGAGAAGAGGAAATGAAAAGGGGGAGGTAGAGTTGTAGGCAACACTGAAGGCAGGAGGAGAACCAGGAAGAAAAAGATTCTTGGAGGCCAACGGAGTGGAGTTTTTGAGAAGAAGTGAAGTCTATATCAAAGACAGCACTAGGCCTAATAGTACAAGTATTGATAAATGGCCTTGTTTTCAGCATTTAGTAAGTTGTTGTGGGTTTTAGTAGGGCAATTTCTGTGGAGTGTTGTGAGCGAAAGCTGTGGGACAACAGAGTTCAGAGGACAGTTATGTGGGCATCTGAAAAGAGTTTGGTAACCTTCTCTGTAGTAACAGGGTCAATAGAGGAAAGTATTCACTGAAATGGTAGACAGGGCATGTAAGGTAGGGAAGATATTTGTACAGTGGAGAAGTACCTAAAAATCACTTTTGAAGTTACATTAAAGAGGTTCTTCAGTTACCCGTGCAAAAGTTAAAATGTCAAAATCTTAGCTGCTAATTTTAACAGTCGTTCACCTGTCCCAGGATCCAGTGCTTTCCTCTCCCAACTAGTTTCTTCATTCGTTTTCGGACCCTGGCACCGGCATCTTAACTGTGGGCAGCCAGCTTTGACTGCTTGTGGCTGCACAGCTGGCTACTCACTGTGCATGTGCAAGCCACGCTGTGCTATCTGCATCTATTTGACATGTCCCAAAAGGCTGCAGGGGAAAGGGGGACCATACTTCCACTCGGTTCGCCACAGAAATCTGACTGAAAGTGGGAGGGGTACCTGTCAAAACCAGATACCTGCTCCATACCCCAAAACTAAAGTGCCAAATGTGAAAGAGCAGGGGGGTAGAGGAGCAAGAGCGGAACTTACCCTTTTGGGTGAAGTTTCGCTTTAAGGTGTTAAAAATTGTATGAAATGTTAGTGATTAGTATCGAGAATAATTTAATGCCTAATCAGATATGAATAAATTATGTTCACACCAGTTTTCTGTCTCTAGCACATATGGACCTGTGTTGATTCTCAGTTAGAGAGAGGCAGGCAAAAAGGGAGCAACCCAGGGGGGCCCGTCCATTAAGGGCACACAGGCGCCCCCCCTCTATCCTCGCCACCCCCTATGCTAAATGGATAGATTCATGCATAACGTGGGGGGGGGGGGTTGAAGCACCTGATTAGAGCCATAGGCTCTAATAGGCTTCAAAGAAGAGTGGCTGTTGGCGCAAAGCATTGCGCTCGTAAGCCCACTCAGTGTGTTAGAAAAGCAAATTAATATTTTCTTTTCTAACACTGAATTGCCTCTCCGCCAATCAGGAAGCACGCATATGTTACCGGTTTCCTGATTGGCTGAGAGGTCAGGCAATCGTATTGGACGCCTTTCTCAGAGGAGGAGGGGGATGCACAGCCAAAGCCAAGCATGCTCCTGCTCGCCAGACGCCTTTGCCCGCTTCCTAGATGGGGTAAGTGTGGGACTTTGATGTCCTGACTGCCCGGGGAGGATCTGTTGCTGTCAGTGTCGTGAGCTCCACGGTGGGGGTGGGGGGTTTTATACCATGTTGTATATACCCTAGCTGGTGATTCTGTATATACCCTATCTGGTGATGCTGTATACCCTGCTGTATATACCCTACCTGGTGATGCTGTATATGCCTTGCTGTATATACCCTATCTGGTAATGCTGTATATGCCCTGCTGTATATACCCTATCTGATGATGCTGTATACCCTGCTGTATATACCCTATCTGGTGATGCTGTATATACCCTGCTGTATATATCCTATCTGGTGATGCTGTATACCCTATCTGGTGATGCTAGGCTGTATACTCCTGGCACAATGGGTGAAATCTATAAGGGGTGGGGCTTATGAAAAGTGGGATGGGTCAAAAAGGAAGGGCGGGGTTTGGCGCCCCATCCTAAAATTTCACCAGCCGCTACTGGAGCAGCCCAGTATGCTCTGTAAATAAAGGATTATGAAAATGTCCCATATTAGATGATTTTTGCAAAGATGTTATGGAAACAATTGTAAAATGATATAAAATATCGGACTGTGCAAACATTAAAAAAAACATTTAAAGTGTTACTAAACACACAAGAGTAAAATCAGTCTGTATATGCAGTAAAGCATGCTTGTTATAACAGTAAGAACAAAAGGAAGGAAGAGGCAAAATAGACAGTATAATTACATATATAGACTTTATTGGTACAAAAACACTTGTGCAAACAAAGCAAGAAGCATACGTTTAAAAACATGCATACAAAGTGGTGGACAAAGTGCACATGGTGTAGATGGAGATAAAATCAGTGAGCCCCTGTGCGTCAACGTGTTTCGCTGGTTTGCTTCATCAGGACACACGCAGGGGTTGTTTAAAGAAACAGGTCTCACTATCTAGGATAAAACACAATTTCCATATATTAACATATACATAAAAACATAACCATATCGGGCATCAGGACAGCATGTTGGGAATATAGTTACCTTGTCATCATCAAAACGCATACACATTGGAAAATATTCCCCAGCCAGGTATCAACACCACCAAGCAAGTTAGGTAATGTAATCACCATGTAATTATGGGCCCATAAGAGGCTATAATAATTAAAAATATCACACATAACTTAAAAAACAGGGTACATTTGGTATTCAACCAGAATTAGTGTGATTACACTTACTGGCTATGGCTGTCACTTTATGTGAGTTTAGGGCGGCAGAATCCAAAGGGCATAAGGAGGGTGGAAATATCCACAGGGCTGCATTATAATAATAGTCTAAACTACAACGACCAAAACCAGCCAAGTCCCTAGAGTTGGAGCAGCACCCCCTCCACAGGCTATACACTATTAAGACTGACTAGAGTCCAACTGCCCAGAAGAAACGCCTGTAAAGAGACAAGCAAGAAACAGGATATTAGCAATACCCTGGTAAGTTCACAGTGTATGTCATGACAAGATTGCATAGTGCAGTCCCATGAAGCATCTACTTACCATTACATGTGTTTACAGGGTCACCCTGGAAGGAATGCTGACCCAAAGGAGTCCCCTTGGAGGACTTATATAGCCCCCTGTCAACATGACACCACCAGGATGGCTGCTACACGTGGTAAAGCAGGAAACGCCGCCACCCGTCGCTGGGAGTGACGTCACGCGGTCAGGCGGCAAAAGCCACGCCTATCATGAGACGTCACAAGCACATCCCAATGCCTATATGCAGCTACGTTAAACATGGCACCTCACAAGCTGAGCATCGCAGGCAGAGGGTAGGAACCGGCAGGTCCATCCACATCCACCAGCATGCCCAGACGTAAAGGGGGGTGGGGCGGGTCATCTATCAAGGCAGAAACAAATTTTACTTCGAGGCCAGCAAGGAAAATATTGCTTAAATAGAGATAGGGGGACACACCGTATGCAAATAGAGCAAACGGGAACACATCCATAGCCGCCAAAAAGGACAAAGGCCCACATAAGACAGGCAAATTTGCAAAACATGCAAAGCAGCGCCAATTATACATCCAAGCAGCCCACGTGTAAAGAAGGGCTCAGACACAAACGTTAGTCCCACATACTGTCCCAAGCGCCAATAGGTCCAAATCTTCACCATGCTAGTTGCTATAATTTGCTATATATACCAGTGACACCGTATATTTCTGTCTGAAAACAAAAATAGTAGTGGTTCATACAGTAATCTTCTACATATAATTGTATGTGGTACTAACAATTCTATTATGCATGCAATAAATCCTATTTCAGGATTAACAAGCGGACACTGCAGACATCAAAAGAGAAAGGGAGAATGGAGGAAAAAGAAATGAAAAGGACAAAGATGTTAAGATGATATTAAACCAAACTCCATATAGACAGTTAATTTAGGAATGGTCTAAAACTCAGAACATCATTCAGACCTGGAAAGGATGTAAGTCATATACCCATTTTGTCTCTCGTAAAACCTTTTGATCAAAGTTGCCCCCTCGTAGATCCGATCAAGGGCTGCAAATTTGAACACATAGGGATCATATCTATGTTTGAAAGCTATATAGTGGCCTATAGCAGCATTCAATAGGCCATTTTTAGCATAGTACATATGGTCATTCATCCTCTTCTAGAACGATCGAATCGTTTTGACAACGTAAAAAGGCTCCACATTGGCAGAAGATTATGTAGATAATTCCCTTAGTTTGGCATTAAATATTGTGACGAATTTTATAAACTCATCTATTTGGGAGTATGACTGAGGAACCTTCCATCAATAGATGACAATAATCACATGAACCACATTGAAATATGCCTGGTCTCTCTTCCTGTACAGTAGATCTAGTATAATGGCTTTGCACTAAGCGATCCTTAATCAACCCCGCACATTTAAAGGTGATATAGGGGTGATCTCTAAGATGTTTCTAAAGAGTAGGATCACCTAATAGCAAATGCCAATGTTTCTGCATGATTTGCCGAATATATGTTGATCAGAAAACGTGGTTATAAATCTCACTGTCTCTGAATTTTTTGATTGGGGTTTTGTAAAAAGCACTACATCCCTCGACTTTCCCTGAGCTTTTTTAAAAGCTTTTTTTAGACAGGTCCGACTATAACCTCTTGCCAATAATATATTATAGAGAAGGTCAGCCTCATATTTGAATGCCTCTTCACTAGAACAGTTTCTCCTCAGATGTAGGTACTGACTAAATGGAATACTCTGTACCAACGAGTGCAGATGTGTACTCGATGCGTGCAGGATTTTATTACCTGCCGAAGGCTTGCGATATAAAGATGTTCCGATTGAACCATCTGAGTTGATACATAAGGTAACGTTGAGGAAACCGATGCTAGTTTCACTGAACCCCATGGTGAATTATAGGTTATAGTTGTTAGTGCTTAGCATGGACATAAACTGATGCAGGGCCTCAGAGGATCCTGCCCATAACATGAAAACATTGTCGATGTATCTAAGCCAGCACAGCACCTTAGAGAATAGATCAGCATGTTCCTCACATGAGAAAAAGTCCAATTCCCACCCCCCCAGGTACAGGTTGGCATAAGAGGGAGCACAAAATGTGCCCATAGCCACACCCTGCACCTGGAGGAAGTGGGGACCGTCAAAAGTAAAGACGTTCTTGGTAAGAATATGCAATAGAAGTTGTAGAATGAATGAATTAAGCTTATGAAATGTATGACCTCTCTCATTGAGGAATCTAGCTATAACTTCTAGGCCCAATTGATGAGGAATGGAGGAATATAAGGCCTCAATGTCGATAGCGACCAGCAGGCAGCCATCTGGCACATATAGACCATCCAAAGTCTAGATCTGGAGTATCCTTAATATACGATGGCAGGGTGACAACATGCGGGCGAAGATATTCATCCACAAATTTACTGGCTCTTTCAGTCTTAGACCCCCACCCCCGAAATTATTGGGCGCCCTGGGGGGTTGGTTAGCCTTTTGTGAGTTTTTGGAAGGGTGTAAATTGTAGGAGTTTTAGGAAAGGGAATTTGAATACCCTCAAAAATGTCTTTAGTGATTACACCATCTACACCATGTACACTTTGTCCACCACTTTGTATGCATGTTTTTAAACATATATTTCTTGCTTTGTTTGCACAACAAGTGTTTTTGTACCATTTAAGTCTATATTTTTAATTACATACTGTCTATTGTGCCTCTAAAGTCCAACCTCAAGGGCTTCCACCTTTCCTTTTGTTCTCACTGTTATAAATTATGGATGTGGCAATAGGAGCGATTTTTTTCTTCATATTTTCATTTTTTTTTGCATGTTTGTTATACACACTGTGGAACTTAGGGGGTTAATCATCTGCATTGTGTAAAAAGGCTGTTTGATCCTGTCTTCTCTGATCCTCCCCTTCTTCCAACATCCCCAAACCATCTCCTTATAAAACAGAGACTGGGGACAAGCTTCACATGTTCAGTTTAGTGTTTATTGCTAGAGAGTTGGTATTTTCTTGGGAGAGTGCATGTGATCAGCACAGTACCAATCCAGACAGAGGGTCAGGGGTCCTGCATCCTCATAGTACAATCATGGGATAATGAAAACTCCTCCTACAAGCTTTAACCAAACACTGATAGAAGTCACAAACTGCTATATACTGCTGATGAGAAAATGTATTTAGCAGTTTATATTTACTAAAACAATTGCATTTCCATGTTCACTGTACTGTGGGAGACCAGATATTGTGAATGCAGGGTCCTGGGTTTAGTAATACTTTAAATTCACTTTTGTTGAAATCTATATAAATTGAAATGATTTTAATAAATCATGTTGCAGATTCCTAGCTTTTTCTGTTCTGAAAAAGAGCTGTTTGTTTCACCGTGTCCTTTCCAGGCCGGTTCTGAATGGGAGGATTTGGTTCATAATAACCAACTATTGAAATCTCAATGTTCTGATGAGGAAATCTGCAGTGTCTGCTTCCCTTTGGAAGGAGTATCTCACCAAAAATTATATTTCTATTGCAGGGAGTGCTTACAATTTGACCTGTATCTTAGTTCAGATGTCTGAGAAAATCAATGAGCCAATCACAGAAGCAGGACATTACATTTTTAGAGGTATTCTGTACACTAAGGATGAACCAAACACCTCCAGGTTGCCATATTGCACTGAATTTTTTGACAGATTGAGAATATTACATCAACTGCAGATTGGAATAAAAAAGTTTTTTTTAAAGAAAACTAACCAAAATAAATATATTTTCCTTTAAAAAGTAAGCCAACTGATAGAATGTATGCCAGATAGTTTTTTGCTTTTATACAAATGATAACTACAAAGTAAAGTTTAAAAAAATGTCTGATTTGCAGATCTTCTATATTAAAAAAGTAAAACAGCATCATTTTGTCAATTTTTTTTCAAAACTACACCTTCACTGCAGTAATAATGTAGTGCCCACATTTTAAACGTCCAGACAATCCAATTTGCTAAATAGCATATATATAACTGATGCCATGGTAGCATCTAAATTATTTATAGCAGACCACAGCCAATCTTCTCAACGAACATTCAAAATTTCTCGCCCTCAGAAGCCAAAAAAATTACAGGAAACATTTATGTTTATCTTGCCATCTGTCAGCGAAACCTCATTTGCATTTGGACTCTAACCAACTTTTAAAACCAGATTTTTCTTGTCTTTGCTTTCGATCTATACTTTATAGACTAAAGAGAACCTAATGCCCCCATGTTTTGCTTTATTTTCTTTCCCGAATACAAAAATTGGTTTAGGAAAATAACAGAAATTTTTTTTTGTAATGACATCGAAGACAGTCAAGATGTGCTGGTTAATTCTGAGAAATCGTGCTGTTTCCTAAAATATAAACAAATGCAAACAGCCCATCAAAACAAAGATGGGTAATAGAAATGGTCAGCATGCAACAGGCTGAAAGCTTTATCCCTCCTCTTCTTATTAAGTCCAGTCCTTGTAAACAGAACAGGATATTTGGGAACATTAGCTGCTGCATAAAAAGAATGACAGAAACCATTCAGTTGTATTATAAAATAATTGCCCTAAATTTTAAGAGTCTTTTTGACTTTCAGTATTTTGTTAGTAAAAGGAATGACATCTAAAGCATAATGCTCAGAGACAGTTATATTAACTTAAACGGTGACCTACAATTATTAAATATGAAACTCCTGATTATTTGTACTCTGCTTTAAAGTGTATTTAAGCACAAAAAACTTAAGCCAAATATGTTTTTGTACATGTGCTTGCAATGCCAAAAATATCGAAACATATTTCATATGTTGTATATCTGCTCTCAGTTAAATTATACTTGGTAAGCTAACCATCAAAGTTGGCCAACAAACAGTAAATCTATCATTCAGTGGACGGTAGGTTGTGTACATGTCCATTGGAAGTTTGGAGGAACTCTATTTTTTATAATGGTGAATACCAAGCTCTTATGTGCCTTATATCTGTTTATTTTCTGTTTTTCCTGTTTTGTTACTTTAACCAACCTGCTTTTGGGTACTTTTCACTGGAGCACTACCACCTAGCAGAGAAGAGATCAAATTAAATTAGTCTGTTTTGGGTTGGAAGGGAAAGGTAGTAACAGTAGGCACTATCAGAGAGCACAATGGCGACAACAATGATCAATCCTAAATAATACATCTATTATACAGAAATATATATATATATATATATATATATATATATATATATATATATATATATATTTATATTAAAAACAGGGTTTATATGTATACAGTATATATATATGTGTATCTCACAAAAGTGAGTACACCCCTCACATTTTTGTAAATATTTTATTATATCTTTTCATGTGACAACACTGAAGAAATTACACTTTGCTACAATGTAAAGTAGTGAGTGTACAGCCTGTATAACAGTGTAAATTTGCTGTCTCCTCAAAATAACTCAACACACAGCCATTAATGTCTACACCACTGGCAATAAAAATGAGAACACCCACTAAGTGAGAATGTCCAAATTGGGCCCAAAGTGTTAATATTTTGTGTGGCCACTATTATTTTCCAGCACTGCCTTAACCCTCTTGGGCATGCAGTTCACCAGAGCCTCACAGGCTGCCACTGGAGTCCTCTTCCATCCCTCCATGACGACATCACAGAGCTGGTGGATGTTAGAGACCTTGCGTTCCTTCGCCTTCCGTTTGAGGATGCCCCACAGACGCTCAATAGGGTTTAGGTCTGGAAACATGCTTGGTCAGTCCATCACCTTTACCCTCAACTTCTTTAGCAAGGCAGTGGTCGTCTTGGAGGTGTGTTTGGGGTTGTTATCATGTTGGAATACTGCCCTGCGGCCCAGTCTCTGAAGGGAGGGGATCATGCTCTGCTTCAGTATGTCACAGTACATGTTGGCATTCATGGTTCCCTCAATGAACTGCAGCTCCCCGGTGCTGGCAGCACTCATGCAGCCCCAGACCATGGCACTCCCACCACCATGCTTAACTGTAGTCAAGACACACTTATCTTTGTACTTCTCACCTGGTTGCCGCCACACACGCTTGACACCATCTGAACCAAATGAGTTTATCTTGGTCTCATCAGACCACAGGACATGGTTCCAGTAATCCATGTCCTTAGTCTGCTTGTCTTCAGCAAACTGTCTGCGGGGTTTCTTGTGCATCATCTTTAGAAGAGACTTCCTTCTGGGACGACAGCCATGCAGACCAATTTGATACAGTGTGTGGCGTATGGTCTGAGTACTGATAGGCTGACCCCCCACCCCTTCAACCTCTGCAGCAATGTTGGCAGCACTCATACGTCTATTTCCCAAAGACAACCTCTGGATATGACGCTGAGGACATGCACTCAACTTCTTTGGTCGGCCATGGTGAGGCCTGTTCTGAGTGGAACCTGTCCTGTTAAACCGCTGTATGGTCTTGGCCACCATGCTGCAGCTCAGTTTCAGGGTCTTGGCAATCTTTCATAGCCTAGGCCATCTTTATGTAGAGCAACAATTCTTTTTTCAGATCCTCAGAGAGTTCTTTGCCATGAGGTGCCATATTTAACTTCCAGTGACCAGTATGAGAGAGTGAGAGCGATAACACCAAATGTAACACACTTGCTCCCCATTTACATCTGAGACCATGTAACACGAATGAGTCACATGACACCGGGGAGGGAAAATGGCTAATTGGGGCTAATTTGTACATATTCACTTAGGGGTGTACTCATTTTTGTTGCCAGTGGTTTAGACATTAATGGCTGTGAGTTGAGTTATTTTGGAGGGACAGTAAATTTAGACTGTTATACAAGCTGTACACTCACTACTTTACATTGTAGCAAAGTGTCATTTCTTCAGTGTTGTCACATGAAAAGATATAATAAAATATTTACAAAAATGTGAGGGGTGTACTCACTTTTGTGAGATACTGTAGAGTAAAGTACTGAGCAAAAGTTTTAGGCATGTGTGAAAGCATTCTGTAAATTAAGAATGCTTTCAGAAATAGAAGTGTTAATGGTTTCTTTTTATCAAATATCAAAATGGAAAGTAAATGAACAGAAGAGAAATCCAAATCAAATCAAAATTTGGTGTGACCACCCTTTGACTTCAAAACAGCATCAATTCTTCTAGGTAGACTTGCACAGTTTTGACTGAACTCTGTGGCTAGGTTGTTCCAAACATCTTGGAGAACTAACCACAGATCTTCTCTGGATGTAGGTTGCCTCAAATCCTTCTGCTTCTTCATGTAATCCCAGACGCTGAAAATGTGTAAATGACATTGGCTGTATGTTTGGGGTTGTTGTCCTGCTGCAGAATATATTTTGGGGCCAATCACAAGCCTCTATGATGGTATGGCATGATGGATAATTATCTGCCTGTATTTCTCAGCATTGAGGACACCATTGATCCCGACCAAATTTCAAACTCCATTTGCAGAAATGCAGCCCCAAACTTGCAAGGGACTTCCACCGTGCTTCACTGTTGCCTGCAGACACTCACTATTGTACCGCTCTCCAGTCCTTCACAAACAAACTGCCTCCTGCTACAGCCAGATAATTAAAATTTCGACTCATCAGTCCAGAGCACCTGCTGCCATTTTTCTGTACCCCAAGTTTCTATTGCTGTGCATAGGACATGGAAACAAGGCTAAGCGATTCAACTATGCATGAAAACAGGGACATCACATATGCATGCCCATTTTTTTTTATACATGCTGTGTATATATATATGAGGGGTCTTCAAAAATTTTCCACACTAAAAAAAGGTGAAGAACATTATATATATATATATATATATATATATATCACATATACTGTATATGAAAATGCCCATACATACTGTATGTGGTGCTAATGAGTCTGACAATGTGCAACACACAGGCCTATGTCAAGCCAAAGAAGAAGAAGACATACAATTCGCTACCAGGGCTTCAAAGTTGAGCAAGTCAGCCAGTCCATGCTACTATCTGATTTTAAAATCTCCTTTAAATCTGCCAAAAATGATGTAGAGCAAGGGTGTCAAAGTGGCGGCCCTCCAGCTGTTGCGAAACTACAAGTCCCATCATGCCTCTGCCTCTGGGAGTCATGCTTGTAATTGTCAGCCTTGTAATGCCTCATGGGATTTGTAGTTCTACAACAGCTGGAGGGCCGCCAGTTTGACACCTGTGATGTAGAGCAAGGACCTGCCTGAAAAGATAAAAATTGATTGGATAGATTAGGTAGGCCCTTCTATTACATAGTTTTGGTAAATCTAAAATGTATTGCATGAAGATTGTATGGTCCAATTGTAACAAGCATAGTGACCCTAAGATGGTATCTTCAGACAAATAAATGAACAATAAATCAATAACAAATCAATAAATGTGCAAAAATAATTGAAATTGTGAATTCTTGTCACCAATCTGCTTGTTACAGCTGCTGTCTTTTACTCCCACACTGAGTTTGTACATTTTGAATGAATGGGGCTCTGAAATTGTTGCAGCCTCACCCTTCTTTCTCACTTACATATTGAATTTGAGGAAATGCCATTTGATGCATCTGGGAATTTCCTACCTTTCCTTGCCCAGGAAAAGTTCCAAACCAGGGCCACATGGGGGCTGGCAGTTTTAGAAAAATTTGTATTTATAATTCAGCAATTACTTTACTGAATGTGTAGAAATGTCCCCTTCTTTGTTTTTCAAAAATCTCAATGTAAAAGTTAATCGTGGACGCAGGAGAGTTGCTTTAGTTGTTGCAAATAGGATGTTCACTTTGCAAAGGAATTTTCACTTAGCTTAGTCAATGGGGTTAAGTTCTGCTGACGTCTGTCATCCAATCATGTAAAAGCAAAAATACTGTTGTTTGATTTGCCTACGTGCAATTAGGTATTCTTTGCAAAGTGAAATTTCATAATATTCACTGAGCTAAGGGGAAATGTCCCATTAAAGTGAACAGCTTATTTATCTTCAAATCAACCCATATAGGCCTAATAACAGTAATATAAACAATTTTGTACTTTGAACTATTTCTGATGATTTGAAATCTACTGCACTATGGTCTGTACTTTATTTTTTATGGTCCCCATTGAGAATTTTTGGAGAGTGTTTTATCTGTTGGCTGGAATCAGGAGAACTTGTTGGGTAATGCGAGATCCCAGCGGCTATCTGAGTATAAGCGAGGTATAACCTCTGTAATAGGGGTCTGGTTTTCCATGGAGGATTAGTGGGGTCCCTGGTATCTGGTGCTTCATTCCATCTAACATCTTCTCACAGGCTTACCAGACCTCTGTAGTGGGGGTCCGGTAGTTCCGGTAAGAGACAGTGTGTGCGGGGGCTGGTGGAGGTTCCCTTCATAGGATCTTTTCTGTTTAATATCCCACATCATCTTTATGGACGCTTTGAAAGACATTGCTATAACGTAATATTTATTAAGCGTTGCACTTTCACTATACTTTTTTCTACCAATGTTCGTCCGGCATTCATGTGCTAGCAGTTGATACTCCATTTTTAGTTATTTTTAATGTACCTTTTAGCATGGTCGACTCACACATAGACTGAAAAAATGTGGTGTGATTTCCCACACAAGGAATTGCATAGTGTCAAGGCACCATGCGGTTTTTGTGTGGCTACAAGGTGCAGTAACCTTTTTCCTGCAGAAGAACACAGGCATAGCAGCTCATTCAAATGCAGGGGCTGCTGAGCCCACGCAAACACAGCACACAGAACTGCACTAATGTAAACCTAGTCCAGGTAAAGAGTACCTGGTATGATGTCAAAGAATTACTTGAATGGAGCTCAACTGTGTGCAATTACAGTATCACAAGATCTCAACATAACTATCGGAAGGCCCCAGAACTTGTTAGAAAAGCTATCTAGACCAGTGTTTGTCAACCTCTTTTTCAGTCAAGGCACTCTTTAAAATGATGCACAACCTCAAGGCACCCCAAACTAAACTAATAGTTTTACATCATGCAGTGACATCTATACACATAGAAACATTAGAGGTGATTTATTCTTACAAAGCAAATATACCTTTGCACACTGGTACTGACAAGTATTCCAGCCTTTCTCTTCTCCCTCATTCACCTAATGTGACCCTATTGCTGATGGAGAAGGGTAGTGGAGGGGCAAGCAAGAACGTTCTTAGGAGCCCGATGTCCTCCTGATCAACCTAAGATGTCATTAGTTGTTAGGATTCTGGTACCTGCCCTGCGCAGTGCCCAAGGTTGTAATGGTACACAATAAAAACTGAGTCTTTGTGTCTCAGCTTCACTGGCTTGCTGACATTTTTTTGGAGCAATTTTATTTTTATAAAATACTTTTTTATTTATTTTCAACACATACAAACAAACCGCCATTTGCGGAAATCCCAATCGGGAAAAAACATAACAATTTGCTGCCATTATAACATATTGTCTACGTTGTCTCTTTCTAAACGTCATATACAGTTAGTGTTTATTACATAAGCCTTATACACAAGCCCGCCTCCCATACATCCCACAGATTAGTCAAACCAACAATACTCTCACTCTTCAGATGTCAGACACCGTGTCCGTGGATGCTAACCATCCACCCCAAACCTTCTCAAATTTCGTCAAAGCCCCTCTAGCCAGATATGTTGCCTTGTAAAGCGGTATTACCGTATTCACTAATGCCTTCCAGGAAGACAGTGTGGGAGATCGATCGCTCTTCCATGTCATGACAATACGTTTCTTGGCATAGTAGAGCAACAGCATTAAAAGTGTTCTAATGGCCCTTGTAGTAGCGAGGTTCTCCACCAAATGTAACAGACACACCTCTACCGTAAGAGGAATCTTTATGGTTGTAAGTGATTCAATACACCCTGCTATTTCCTGCCAGTACATTTGTATGCGGGGGCACTCCCAAAAAATGTGCATGAAACCTGCCTGTGTCCCTGAACAGCGCCAACATCCCGAGGACTGCGAGCCGGTCACCCTTGCCACTCTAGCAGGGGTGAGATACGCTTTATGTAAAAATTTAAATAAGATCAAGCGGTCCCTGGAGGACACCAAACTTTTAAAGGGGGCTTCCCACATGTCATCCCAATCATCTGAATCCAAACCAGGAGCCGACCTCTTCGCATAGAGTGGGGACGATCTCACCGTTCCCACTGGCCGAGCGTCAGGAGCCCTACAACCGCGACAAGTCCCTGTGTCCGTCCAAAGTACGTGTAAAAAACCCTCACGGGGGCGTATGTTTACATGACCGTCCTTTATCGTCCCACATAACTTAGTGAATGTTGGTATTTCTAAGGAGAATGCCATCTCCACACAGACAATGTAAACCACCTCTTGGAGCGATGATGTTCCCGGTAATCTTGTGAAAATTACGACAACGAGATGATACGGTTCTTTGCATAACAGTACTGTACCTTCTCGCTAGCTAGAGGGTGTGACAGAAGGA
>BLSH010144626.1:9857-24681 GCA_018402905.1 Glandirana rugosa | reverse complement strand
GGGGGCTGGTTTATACTGATGGGGGGTCTATACTTAGTGGAGGGGGGTCTGTACTGCATTTGGTGGGCATTGCACTGATAAGGGTGCATTTGGTGGGCACTGCACTGATGAGGCTGCATTTGGTGGGGGTGGGCACTGCACTGATGAGGCTGCATGTGGTGGACACTGCACTGATGAGGCTGCATTTGGTGGGCACTGCATTGATGAGGCTGCATAAGGTGGGCACTGCACTGATGAGGCTGCATTTGGTGGGCACTGCACTAATGAGTCTGTATTTGGTGGGCACTGCACTGATGAGGTTGCATTTGGTGGGCACTGCACTGATGAGGCTGTATATGGTGGGCATTGCACTGGTGAGGCTGTATTTGGTGGGCATTGCACTGATGAGGCTGTATTTGGTGGGCATTGCACTGATGAGGCTGCATTTGGTGGGCACGGCACTGATGAGGCTGCATATGGTGGGCATTGCACTGATGAGGCTGCATATGGTGGGAATTGCACTGATGAGGCTGCATTTGGTGGGCACTGCACTGGTAGGCTTCATATGTGTGCATGTGTCTACCTATCTGTTAATTTTGTATTATGTGTGGGTGTCATTGTGTTAATTTGTGATTGTGTGTATCTGTCATTGCAGCATGCACACATACGGTGATATTGCACACCAACAAAAACCATCACAAACACACACAGAAATTATCACAAACACATACAGAAATTATCACAAACACATACAGACATTACACACGCACACAGAAACCATGACACCCAAACGATAACTTTCTCGAGACAGGGGTACTGGTGTATACAACGCTCCCACACCGCCCCAAAGATGCTGCTTGCAGGACTTTTCCTAGCATCCTGCAAGTGCACCGCCCCAGTGTGAACACACTCTGGCTTTCACACTGGGGAGGATTAGGAAGCAGTTTAGAGGCGCTTTATAGGCGCTATTTTTAGTGCAAAAACACCTGTAAAGTGCCTTCAGTGTGAAAGGGGTCTTAAAAATAACAGGCATGTTATATTTACCTGCTCTTCTCGGGTCCCTTGCCAAAGCTCCTGGCCCCTCCCTCCTGCCGAGTGCCCCCACAGCAAGCAGCTTGCTATGGGGGCACCCGAGCCAGTGCTCTGTGTGTCCATTTAGACACAGAGCCACAGCTCAGCCCCACCCCCTCATTCTCCTCATTGGTTCACTTTGACTCTTCCTCCTCATTGGCTGAGACAGCAGCGGGGCGCCATTGGCTCCTGCTGTTGTCTCAGCCAATGAGGAGGAAGAGTCTCGGACAGCCGAGACTCTTGTGCAACATTGCTGGATCGAGATGGGGCTCAGGTAAGCATTGGGGGGACTGAGGGGGGCTGGTGCACACAGAAGGTTTTGTATCTCAATGCATAGAATGTATTAAGGTAAAAAACATTTCTGACTTTAGAACCACATAATACCCTTGCTGTGGGTGTAGGCCATTTACATACCTCCTGAAGCCTGGCCATAAAACTTCCAGAGATCACATCATCCCTTCCTGCCCTGTTTCTAAGACGCACCCAGCCATTACGGATCACCCCCACCATCACGGCTGTGAGATCTCTCTCCTATTAAAATTCTAGTGCATGTGCACCCTCTCTCTCCCACGTCAGTGGTTCTGAGCTCAGCACTGCTACAACAGAGATGGCAACTGAGGGGGTGAGCAATATTGGCTGTGAGCGTCTTAATAATGCCCTAGCAAAAAGGAGGATTGGGGGGAAGGGATGCAGGCTGTCATCTCTAGGAGTTTTTCAGACAGGCTTCAGGGGATATGTAAATGGACTAAACTTACGACAAGGGCATTATTCATACTAAAGGTTCCCGCTTTTTTTTTTTTTTTAAATAACAAACATGTCATACTTACCTCCTCTGTGCAGCGGTTTTGTACAGAGTGGCCCCAAACCTTCTTCCTCTGGGGTCCCTCAGCGGCGATCTTGGCTCCTCTGCATTGAGTGACCCGTCAGGGAAGTGCCTTCCCTGGTGGTCACCCGTGCAGACGCACTTCCGGGTCCTGCTGTTGCGTGTATTCACACAAACAGCAGGACTCGGCCCCGTGTCAGTGGACCTGATTGATAGCAGTGGAAGCCAATGGCTCCCCTGCTATCAATCCATCCAATGAGGACCGGAGCCGGCAGCTAGAGGGACAAAGCTTTCCCCGGTGTGGGATCGGCTGGGGCTCAGGTAAGTAAAGGGGGGCTCTTGGGGGGCTGCACTAAAAAGGTTTTTCACCTTAAAGCATAGAATGCATTAAAGTGAAAAACCCTCAGACGTTACAACTCCTTTAAGCTGCACAATTGGTTTTGATCTACAGGTGCCCCTTACCTACAGAAGAGCTTCTTAAAATAATCACAGATATTTATGTTAAAGTGTATTTATGGTCCCAATGTAAAATCAAATCGTCATTTCCACAATTTTTTCAATTATTTCTAGCCTACTCTTATTCTGAGCAATATTGAAGCGTGTAAACTTACATTATAAAGATCTCCACACATTTAATTCTTTGAATTCAGTGAAATGTATTCAGCAGTGGGTAAGTCCTGCTGCATCACAGAAATCACAGAGCCCGCCATCTGATCTACAGAAGGCGGAGTCAATACAGGAATCACTGCTTCCAGGCGGCTAGGTCTAAATAAAAAAAAAATTGCACTCAGTGTAAATAAAGTAATGAAGCAGCACTTTTAAATAAAATAATAATAGTGCTGCGCCTAAACTTTACTGGTTCTGGACCGGCTCGTGAACATTTACTGCTGCAGAGTGGACGCATATCGCAAATCGCCGTCTATAAGCGGCGGCTCGCGCATGCGTGGCTAGCGGGGCGTGCCCGCCACACTCTCCAGCAGTATGGCCGTGGGTCCGGTGGACTCAATGTCCAGCGAGCCGTGATCGCCTGGCACAGAAGAAAAGCGGGGAACACGCCTAGGGAGAACAGTTAACCCCTAGATCACCCCCTGCAGGTTAACCCCTTCACTACCAATGACATTTATACAGTAATCAGTGGATATTTACATTTCTGATCGCTGTATAAATGTCATTGGTCCCAAAACAGTGTCAAAATGTCCGACATGTCCGCCCCAATATCGCAGTACTACTAAGAATCACAGATCACCACCATTACTAGTAAAGAAAAAAAAAGTAATAATGCCATAAATCAATTCTCATGGTTTGTAAACACAGCCAATTTTGCGCAAACCAATCAATAAACGCAGATCGCAATTTTTTATTAAATGTGAGGAAGAATATATATCGGCCAAAACTGATGAATAAATTTGTTTTTTTTATATATTTTTTTATATCTATTTTAGCAAAAAGTAAAAAATATTGTTTTGTTTTTTTCAAAACTGTCGCTTTTTTTTTTTTGGTTATAGCGGTGATCAGAAGTGACGCAGAGGTGATCAAATACCACCAAAAGAAAGCTCTATTTGTGGGGAAAAAAGGCGCAAATTTAGTTTGGGTACAACGTCAGTGCTGAATCGCAAAAAGTGCTCTGGTCCTAAAGTGGGAAATCCTTCCGGTCCTTAAGTGGTTAACCACTTCAGCCACTTTAGCATATCACAGCGTTTTGCGATATCGAGCCACACTGTCGCCGTCAGACTGCGGTCGGCAAGTGGTTAAAGACATACCGTGTATGTATACAATGTTCAAATATATAAGTGCAGATCCTGCCACTGTGATGCTTAACCACATCAGCCCTGGAAGGATTTGCACCCTTAACGACCGGGCCATTTTTTACGATACGGTACTGCGTCGTTTTAACCGGCAGTTGCGCGGACATGCGACGCTGTACCCAAACAAAATTGATGTCCTTTTTTTCCCACAAATAGAGCTTTCTTTTGGTGGTATTTGATCACCTCTGCGTCATTTCTGATGCTGTGCTCTATCCCTCCACCCCATGTGCTCTCAGCTGGGATAATGGATCATATGTAGAAATATGATCAAACAGCGTCTTTGTCCTTCCCAAGAGGACTGCAAATACTGTTCCTGGAGTTAAATGATAGAATTGCTTCCTCCTTCTCCTACCAGTTCCTCCCGTCAGCCATGTACATATGAATATAAGAATGCCAATAGTGCTTTATCTTTAAAAACAAACTATTTATTTCTAAAATCTCCAAAATTTACACTCACATTTAGAAGGTGCTTCCATTGCACCAGACTGTAAATCACTTGCTGCATCAGCTTTGTACACCAGTATGAAATTCTGAGATGTTATATCCATAGGTGTGCACACAGGGTGTGCCAGGTGTGCGTGGCCACACCCTAAACACCCTGTGCTGGGCAGATTCCCCCTGCTGCTTGGCTGCAAAGAAAGGGACAGGGGAATCTCTGTCCTCAGTTCCTTTTTCTGTCTCAAAGTGAGACATCACATCATATTTCACCAAAGCCCCCCAATGGGGCTCCTAAAAAAAATTGGAAACAACCATAACAAAAAATTATTTAAAAAAAAAATTTTGTAAAAAATAAAATTGTAAAAAAGTAATAATAAAAAAATATAAAAAATAAATTACTGACACCAACCTCTGCCCTACCAACATCGTCCACTGCTCTGCCGTCACTGTCCATTGCCCTACTGCCATATATATATATAACGGAAAATTGTTATCAATACTCACCGTAATTTTCCTTTCCTGGTTCGTTCTCACGTCAGCACACTATGGGTTAACTCTCCCTGATTATCCCCAGGACCACCTTCTTCAAGCGCAATAAATCCCTATCCTCCCCTCCCCCTCGTGTTCTTTTGTTTATCGGCGACAGGCTACTTAGGGAGGGAAGTAAAAGTTGTGCTGACGTGAGGACGGACCAGGAAATAAAAATTACGGTGAGTATTGATAACAATTTTCCGTTTTTCTGGTCGTCCTCCCGTCAGCACACTATGGGATATACCTAAGCCAATATAGGGTGGGAAAGCAACGACAACTCGCCCAATTCCATGCTTCACCATACTTTAATTGAATAAAGAAGCTGACACTACCACCGCTCCGAACATAGAAGAACTAGCGGTGACTACATTCAATTTGTAGTGCTGAGCAAAAGTCTCACAGGAACTCCAGCTAGCGGTCCTGCATATGTCCTCCGCCAGGACCTTTGCCATGGATGCCCACAAAGCTGCCATCCCTCTAGTAGAATGATCTTATATAATCTGCGGAGGGGCAAGGCCCTGCTTGTATGCCTAGGAGATAGTCCTCGTAATCCAGGTGGATAAAATCCTTGAAGGTGCTGCCTCCCCTTTCCTGGGTCCCAATGGGAAGATGAACAGATTACCCGACTTGTGTATCTGTTGTGCCCTCTGAAGATATGTTGATATTAAACCGGCCCAGTCTAGAGGTCCCAAATCTAACTGGCTCCTTTAATCTGGAGGCTGCGTGAAACAAGGTAGCACTGACTCTCAGTTTACCTGAAATTTTGAGACTAAGGCTGAAGCAGGCCACAGGATCACTCTGTCCGGATACACAATGCAGAACGTTTCTTTACAGGAAAAGGCTGCTAATTCTGGCACTCTTCTGGCCATTGTAATGGCCTTCAGGAACAGCAGTTTGATTGTTAGAAAGCCAAGTGTACATGATTCCGCCGGGCCAAATGGGGGCTGCAACAGTGCCTTTCGGACCATGTCCAAGTCCCAGGTTGGGATGAGGCTCCTCCTTGGGGGGCAAACCCTTATTGCAGCTCTGAGGAACTGCTTTATTAAAGGCTCATTAGCCCATCTATGTCAGACACCTGCACTTTAATAGAGTTATATGCCATCTATGTCAGACACCTGCAGTTTAATAGAGTTATAAGTCAAGCCAACATTCAGAGCCGTTTTCAAAAACTCTAAAATGTTCGCAAAACTTATGAAGGTGACAACCTGTTAGGTGTCATCATCCCGGTCAGGATGAGATGATCGTTGGCGGGTCTTATGTTTTTTGGAGCATTTGTGTTCAGGATTTCTGCTCCAAAGATAATGCAAAACATCTTCATTTGCATTTCTTGAGCACTTGAGCCATGTCACTCGTTGCCCCCTCCTACCTTTGCTAGTCTTCTGTGCCACTAACAGGTGTGGCAAGCTCATACTTGCACAAAATATCTGGAAAAAATCATATTACCTCTCACCAAAAACAAACAAGTACCAGGGGCGTCGCCAAGGGGTGGCTACGGGGGCTGGAGCCCCGAATGCCACGCCCTCAGCCCCGGCATTCGGAGGACCTGACTGAAGCCACAGGCGAGCGGCTTGATAGAGCCGCAAGCGGGCGGCTCTACAGTGCCGCCGAGCGGCTGCTTTCAGCCGCCGTGTGGCTACATTGAAAGCCGAGAGAGAGAGGGGCGGGCGAGCAGAGATGACATCATCTCTCTCTGCCCGCCCGCATCACTTCTATCCCTCCTCTCTCCATAGCACTGCCGACTCGCGTGGCGGCGGGGGGGGGCGGAGTGGGTTGTCTGCAGCTGTGGGGGGTTTTCTGCAGCTGTGTGGGGGTGGATGGAGCTGTGGGGGGGTTGTCTGCAGCTGGGGGGGTGGATGGAGCTGTGGGGGGGTGGATGGCTCTGTGGGGGGGGTGGTGCTGTGATGGAAGGAGGAACTCCGCTGGGGGCACCTGTGATGGAAGGAGGAACTCCGCTGGGGCACCTGTGATGGAAGGAGGAACTCCGGTGGGGCACCTGTGATGGAAGGAGGAACTCCGTTAGGGACATCTAGTAGGAGGCGACGTGGCAAGTGACACACTCGGGGCTCCCACTGATTCTGCATTATGGTGAGTTGAATGATTCCATTTTATATTACAATGTAATAATAGAAATTATGCGCTTCAATCATCCTGACACCACAACAACCATGGTGTCGGAATGATTGAAGCGCCAACACCAGGTGTTTGGAGAATCTTTATCTGCTGATTGTTAAACTTTCTGGAATACACATATTGTATTGTGGTGAAGGATCTGGGCATGCTGTCCCTCCATCCTGACTTCTTTCCTTCCCTCCCTCCCTATCTCTTTCTTTCTTCCTCCCCCATCCCTTGTTCATCTCAGGTGTGAGCTACACCCCCATAACCACGCCTCTTTAAACCACGCCCCATATTTCATTTTGACCACACCCATTTTTCGCTGCGGCGTGCTGCATTTCTTCTGGCTAGAGTCCCTGGTCTTTTTCCCACCTAGCAACGCCCCTGACAAGTACACTGTCGCTTTAAGACCCATTTTCCTTCATTCACTCACTTTAGAACCAGCAGACCATGGATAGACAGATGAGCTCAATCAGCCCTTCCATAGGCAGACAGGTGAGCTCATGCAGCATTTCCAAAGGAAAGCAGAAGACACAGTCAGAGTCAGAGACAAAAACCAGTCTGACTGTCAAACATACAGAAGTACACAGCATAGCAGGGGAGCCAGGACAGCACATCCAGAGGCAGACAGGAGAAGCACTCAGAATCTGAGGTAAGTCCTTTACCTGGCAGGATTGCAGAGAGAGAGAGAAAAGCCCTCTCAACTGCAACCCTCCAAGATCATTTGCGGTGTTGCATGGCAACTGGCGGTTACCACCCCATGCTGCCCATCTCCCCCCCCCCAGTGACATCATTCACAGCCGCTCTCAGACTGACAATAAAGCCCGGAGAGCAGTGCGGTGCATATAGAAGACAGGAAAAAATAACCCCAAGGGAGAGGCAATGATGACATTGCAGAGCTTTTATAATACTACACCTGTATAATATCAATGCTGTTTAAGCATCATTTTGTCCACAGCCCTGGCCCAAAAAGGCCACCTAGTTTTTAGGAAGATTTACCTCCAGAATTCAGGGTCTTCCAACTCCTTGAGAGGCTGAACATGGGGGGGGGTAGGTTTGGCATGGGGGGAATGCAGCAAACAAAGTACTTACCACTGCAATCAACAGGTGGCCTGGAGACCAAAAAAGAAAGAACACGAGGGGGAGGGGAGGACAGGGATTTATTGCGCTGGAAGAAGGTGGTCCTGGGGGTTAATCAGGGAGTGTTAACCCATAGTGTGCTGGCGGGAGGACGACCAGGAAATATATATATATACCCACACACGTGTGTTTGAGCTTTGGGGTGCACACCCTAATGCAATAGGCTGCGCACACCTATGGTTATATCACCACAAATCGCTAATCCTCGGCATCCACTGTTAGATCGCTGTGGCGTTAAAGCCACTCCCCTACGTGTTACGCCACAGCAGCACTTAAATTGTCTGAGTACAAAGCTAAAATAAGCATAAAAGTGAAATATGTGTATATATAAACAATGGTGAAATAAAGCATTTGAAAAGTTCAGTGACATACAACCCCAATTCCAAAAACGTTGGGATGCTGTGTAAAATCTACATAAAAACAAAATGCAATGACCTACAAATCTCATATTTTATTCTCAATTTAAAAAAAAAAAAGAAAGAAAATATAACAAATGAATAAACTGAGAAAATGTACCAATTTAAGAAAAAAATAAGGATATTTTAAAGAGGTGGCAGCAACATATCCCAAAAAGTTGGGACAGGTTTATGTTTACCATGGTGTAGCATCCTCTCTTCTTTAACAACACTCTGTAAACTTCTGGGAATTAACCACTACAGATCCGCGCTATAGCCGAAAGACGGCTACAGCGCGGACCTGAATTGCCAGGGGGATGTCCATGGACGTCCGTCCCTTTGTGCGATCCCCGCGTGCCCTCACAGTCGCCAGCAGCATGCTCTTGCACCCATTGCACGCTGTATGAGTGTGCCTGTGGGTCGGGCATACTCAATGTCCACTGGCGACCCGCAATCGCCTAATAGAGAGGCAGAACGGGGAACCGCCAATGTAAACACGGCGGTTCCCCGTTCTGTCAGGGGACATGACAATGATCTACTGATCCCTGTACTCGGGTTCTTTTTTCAAAATTGTCGCTCTTTTTTTTGTTTATGGCACAAAAAATAAAAGCCGCAGAGGTGATCAAATACCACCAAAAGAAAGCTCTATTTGTGGTTAAAAAGGGACATCAATTTTGTTTGGGTACAACATTGCACGACCGTGCAATTGTCAGTTAAAAACGACGCAGTGCCGTATCGCAAAAAGTGCTCTGGTCAGGAAGGGGGTTAATCCTACTGGGGCTGAAGTGGTTAAGGAGACCAGTTGCTGGAGTTGCTATCATTTTGTTAAGCATCCTGCTGATTTTTAAGCTACCATTTTAGGCTAAAGAAGACTTGACTGTATGGGGTTGATTTACTAAAGCTTGAAAGTGCAACATCTGGCGCAGCTCCACACAAAAACCAATCAGCTTCAAGGTTTTATAGTCAAAGCTTGATTGAACAAGCTGAGGTTGGAAGCTGATTGGCTAGCATGCACAGCAGCACCGTTTTTTGCACTCTCCAGCTTTAGTAAATCAACCCCTACTTGTCCATGGGCTTACTGGAAGTTGCCTGTGCTTTGGAATATACTGATCCCCAGTAAACTGCCTTCATTCGGAATATAGTCAGTTCAGATTAGCTGCTGAAATTTACGTACTCCTCCGTGCAATTTACTCTTTTGCAGGCAAACGTGTCTTCCATCTGCATAGAAGTACATAGAGCTGGACCCCCAGCACTGCTCTGTGCCTGTATGCTGCACAGTATTGCCCAACATGACTTTTCTAGACTGAATTTATTATTACTTTGTAAAATGTATTGAGGATAGATAGTTATGTTACATTCCCCAATTAGTGATATGCTGCACTTCTCATTGCCCTGCAGTTAAAACAACACTCAGGGCACATAACTAAAAAAACAAATGAAATGCTTTTACGAGAGAAGATTTACCAGCCAAATTTGTATTTCTGTCCATCCAGTCCTAAGATTAACCCCCCTGGCAGTATTCCCGAGTGTGGCTCGGGGTGAATTTTCTGTACCAAGAGCGGTAACCTCACTCGGGATTGCATTGCTGGATCCAGGCTGGGTTACTCACCTTGTTCCCTGGATCCAGCGATGTCCCCCCGCTGTGTCTGCGGGCTGTGTCCTCCACCCGATGCCACTGTGTGCTGGGCTCCGTTCCCTGCGAGCGTCGCACGGGTGGCGGAGACCGGCGGCAAATTCAAAAAGTGAAACACACATAACACATACAGTACACTGTAATCTTATAGATTACATTACTGTATGAAAACATTTCACACCCCCTTTGTCCCTAGTGGTTTGCCCAGTGCCATGCATGCATTTTTATATCATATATGCCATTCTTTCTGCCTGGAAACATGAGAATGTCCATGGCAACCAAAAAGTGTCCCTTTACATCAAAAGCATTTTTTGATCAGCTAGAAAACAGCGATAGTAAATAAGAATCATTTGCAGGATTGATTGATACTGATTTTTGGGGAAATTTATCATCAGACACTGAAAGTGATGACAGCGACAATTCTGCAGCTGAGCAAATTTCAGTGTTTTTGATTTTATTAAATTATTGAATACATTTTATTATTATTACATTATTATTTTTGATAATTATTTATAGTTATTTATTATATTATAATTTATGATTTCATGTTTCAAACTTTATCATACCCGGGATGTCTACTAGACTCTTGCTTGGACAGATTTAAGTGAGTTATTCCTAAGAATTACAGGCCTACAATATAAAACGCCAAATTTCTATGCAAAACAATGTACCACTTTGAGACCCAAAAATCTGACATAATCATACCGCCAGGGGGGTTAAAGCCTCATACACACGATCCGATTTTCAGACGGGAATTTTCGTTCGACAGGCCGTCGTCCGAAATTCCTACCGTTAGTATGCTCCTTACGACAGCGGATTGTGATTTTTCGTCAGACAAAAGCTGGATGTGCAGGCTAGAAATTAATTTCATATGACAACGCCACGTCCGACTTTTGTTCCGTTTCGTACCAAAAAAATCATACGGCTGAGACTACGCATGCTCAGAAACGAAAAAAATATTCAAAACATTACGTCACTTCTGTCATTGAGTTCGGTTGTACAAAAATGTTCGTATTGTTAGTACGCTCTTCATTTTTGACATGAGACAAGCATCCAACAACAAACGGACGTTCTGTCATCTGAGAATCGCATCGTGTGTAAGAAGCTTTAGACCGCTTTGCTACACAGGAGAAACTTTTGTAGCAGGGATGATCCTACTCTATTGCAGTTTATACAAACAGAGACCCATGTGTTGGGACCTTCTATGAAAAATCGAAGAACCCACAATTTTCTCTGAAATAGCATGAAACTGACCAAAGTAATTGGCATCCATCATTGCTTATTACATATTTAATAAAAATCTGACTTTTCTTTTGAACACAACACAATATACTAAATAATAAAGGAAAACATTTCAATGGAAAAAATGGTGGGTCCCTAAAGGCTAAGTTCACCTTTTCAGGCATAATTTCACTTTTCATAATATATGGAAGCATTTTCTAATGTCATTTCTGCCCCAGCCATCCCAACACGCTTATCTCTCACGTATCTCATCTACAGCAGCTCTAAAGTTTCACCGTTTTTAAAAAAAAAATGTTTTCTACTTGCATCACTTCCTGTAGATCATATCCCAGCATGCACTGGCTTGCTGCATCACAGAACATAGACATGAGAGGGCGTGTTCACCTGTCTGGACCACACCTCCCTCATTATTACACCACTTCTTGTTTTATTCCCACCCACTTTCTGTACAATCTGATTATACAATCTCCTTTAGATCTACCATCAGACATGTAGTACAAGGGCCTGCCTGATTGGATACAAATTGAACAGATTGTTCAGGTGTGTCCTCGTATTCCAGGGTTCTGGTAAATCTGAAGGAAATTGTAGAGACTGTACAATCAGATTGCAGAGTGTATGGCCATCTTTATACAAGTACATAGAAGGGAATAATGAGAGTATGTGGTTGCACCTAATGCCCCAGTAGTGTCAATACAATTGTGTCAAATTATAAAGTGCAAACAAAATCTGAAACCTTCCTCCTTAGGCTACATGCACATTGAAGCTGATAAACTACCGTTTTTGGTCGTTTGGGTTTTTTTTTAAGAGCCCAAAAATGCCCCTTTATGTTATCCTATGTGTCCATGCACACATGGACTCTTATTGTCGTTTAACAGCAGTGGCGTTTATGGGCTGTTATCTGAACGCCCTGAATTGGCGTTCAAGAGTCGCTCTTCTGACCACAAAAAATGCTGGACGCTCAGAAACGCAGGTAAATGGCCGTTTATCGGCATCTGGCATTTTTTGTAGTCAATGTAAGCTAATGAAGTAAAAAAAAAAAAACGCTCAAAAACGCTAACGTCGATCAACGGTGCTTACAAAATGCTGCTTAACAACTTCAGCCCCGGAAGGATAACAAAAGATAAACAACTCCAAAAAAAAAATATAAAAAAACATTTTTTTTCACCATTTTTGGCCGATTTATATTCTTCCTCATATTTGCGATAAAAAAAATCGCAATCAGCGTTTATTGATTGGTTTGCGCAAAAGTGGTCGCATTTATGGATGATGAGAATTAATTTTTGGGGTTTTTATTTTTTTTTTATTTTTTACTAGTAATGGCGGCTATCTGCGATTTTTAGCGGTATTAGGGCGGACATGTCAGAACATTTTGACACTTTTTTGGGACCATTGGCATTTATACAGCGATCAGTGCTATAAAAATGCACTGATTACTGTGTAAATGCCATTGGCAGTGAAGGGGTTAACCTGCAGGGGGCGCTCTAAGGGTTAACTGTGTTCCCTGGGTGTGTTCTAACTGTGGGGGGACTGCCCTAGCTGGGGAAGGGAAGTGGTCACAGCCTCCGTATACAGGAAGGCTGTGATCACAGCCCTTCCCCCTTCACAGAACGGAGGTCCGTGTTTACATACACGGACCTCCGTTCCTTCACTCCGGGGGGGCCATCGCGGGTAGCCGGCGGCAATCGAAGCCGCCGCACACGCTCCCTGGCCCTGCCCGAACACAGTGAGCGCGCTGGCGCGCCTCCGGCGGTGCGCGCGCTCACAGTGCGCGTTATCGCAGCCGCCATCGTATGACAGCGATTTGCGATAACGAACCACCTTGTCGCCGTCAACCTGCGGTTGGCGGTCGGCAAGTGGTTAAAGAATGTTTTCTAAGCGGCATCTCCTGACACTAAAATCGGACGCCCAGAGAGCGCCCAGTGTGCGTGGAGCCTTAGTGTCCTTGGTAAATAATATTAGTGAATACACAAATATAAGTGAAAATGTGACACAAAATGCAACAAAATGGCAAAATCGCAGTCTCACAATAAAATCGCATAACACTGAAAAAGTCCTTAAAAGTGCATCATATGTATGCAATTCATTAGTGAGTCCATAATATTAAAAATATATATATAAAAAATAGTAACTTACATTAAAGTTAAAAACACGCAGCTCCTGTGGTCAGCTGGATACAAAGGTTTCCACCTCATAGAAGGGAGTGGATGGAGACACTCAGCTGTCAGCTCCATTCATATCTCTGTTTAGTGGGAACTCGCGTTCCCACATGCATTTTTTTTTTGGGTGCGTTTTGGAAATTCAGTCATAGGGCTGCCCAATTATTTGAATGGGCTGCCCTGCGTGGCTCAAATGCCCCAAAGAAGCTCCATAACTTTTTTGGAGCAGATCATGGTGAATATTTTCAAGATTAAACACTTGGTGACCATGAAAGCATGATGCGTATTTGCAGTACGTTTCTGAAACGCGCGACAAAGCAAGCACATGTTTTCTGTGCGGTTTGCCGAGTGCTCAGAAACGCACAGATGTGAATGGAGTCTTGTTCCTGTGTAAACACCAACATTTCACTTTCAGACCCCATTCACACCTAGCACCGTGGGAATGCATGTTTTTGGGCTCCTTTAACATGCATAAGGCAGCCCATTGATTTCAAGACGCTGCCCTACACATGGCAAAGTAACTCCTGGGACGTTTTGGCGTGTTGCAGTTTGCAAATTTTGTACTGCGCGTTTTGCAGCATTTCTTATTCACAAAATGTGTGTTTGCTTCTGTGTTTGGGGTGCCATTAACAATTAATGACACCGAAAGTGCACCTAGTTCATTTTAACCACTTCAGCCCCGGAAGGATTTCACACTTTAGGACCAGAGCACTTTTTGTGATTCGGCACTGCGTTGCTTTAACTGACAATTGCGCGGTCGTGCGACGTTGTACCCAAACAAAATTTGTGTCCTTTTTTTCCCACAAATAGATCTTTCTTTTGGGGGTATTTGATCACCGCTGCGTCATTTCTGATCGCCGCTATAAACAAAAGAAGAGCGACAATTTTGCAAAAAAAACCCCCAAATTTCTTACTTTTTGCTAAAATACAAATCCAAAAAAAAAATATAAAAAACCATTTTTTTTCAACAGTTTTGCCCGATTTATATTCTTCCTCACATTTGTGATAAAAAAAATCGCAATCTGCGTTTATTGATTGGTTTGCGCAAACGTTGCCGTGTTTACGAATGATGAGAATTTATTTCTGGGGTTTTTATTTATTTTTTTTAATAGTAATGGCGGCGATCTGCGATTTTTTGAGGTACTGCGATGTTGAGGCGGACATGTCGGACCATTTTGACACTTTTTTGGGACCATTGGCATATATACAGCGATCAGTGCTATAAAAATGCATTGATTACTGTGTAAATGTCATTGGCAGTGAAGGGGTTAACCTGGGGGGGCGCTCTAAGGGATAACTATGTTCCCTGGGCGTGTTCTAACTGTATTGGTGTTTGACTGGCAGGGGGAGGGGAGTGATCACAGCTTCCATATAGAGGAAGGCTGTGATCACAGCCCTTCCCCCAATCACAGAACGGAGATCCGTGTTTACTTACACGGATTTCCGCTCTTTCACTGCGGGGGGGGGGGGGGGGGGGGGGGGGGGGGGGGGGGGGGGGG
>BLSH010144588.1:8003-18223 GCA_018402905.1 Glandirana rugosa | reverse complement strand
CAGAAGACATGCAGAAGGGAGGTTATTTTGAAGATGGCGCCTACGATGCGTCCCATCATCGCCTCCCTTAAGGTTACTAGGACCACCGAGACCTAACCGGAGCCGCAGGCACCATGCGACTGCACCATGTTTACTACCGCCTGCAAGGGACCGCCGAGGGCGACGCTCTACTAGACGACAGAGTCCCCGGGAAGAACGTGGGACGAAATGGGAGCGACCGAAACCACCGGACCGATAACTCAGGGTCCACGACTCCCTGTCCCCCCCCAGCGACTGAGCCACTAGGGATGGAACGAGTTTCGAGCTTTTGTCTCCTTCACCCCCTCTTCTTCTTCTACCTCTGTGGCCTCTTCTGCAGAATTGTCCTCTGAACCTGCAGTGCTCTCTAAGCGTTCAAGGGGCTATGCAAGCAGTCAGGCTTATATATTTTGAGAGACGTACACTTTTCGAGCTTTGAGCAAGGTAGGGATCACCGAGTCAGCGACCCCCCCCTGTCCCTCAGCACCTGGGACTCAATAGCCAGGCCACCAAAGCCAGCGAGGGTAAAGCAGGGTGCAAGAAGGGCCCCTGAGACAGCAGATCATCTCGCAGCGGGAGCCGCCAGGGAACGTCCGCCATCATTTGTACCACGTCAGCGTACCACGGACGCCGAGGCCAATCCAGAGCCACCAGGATCATTGGAATTCCCTCCGCTACTACCCTGCGTAGCATCCGCGGTAGAAGTTTTATTGGAGGGAAGACGTACAGAAGACGATAACGGCCCCAGGGGGCCACTAGAGCGTCCGTGGCCACCGCCAACAGATCTCTCGTCCTGGACACAAAGGTCCTCACCTTGTGATTGAACCGAGACGCCATGAGATCCACATCTGGCGTCCCCTATCTGTGCCAAATCTGGCTGAACACCTCTGGATGGAGAGACCACTCTCCCTGATCCAGTGTCTGGCAACTGAGAAAGTACGCCTGCCAGTTTTCCACGCCTGGAATGTAAATGGCGGAGATTGCCGGAACGTGACGTTCCGCCCATCGCAATATCAGAGCTGCTTCCGCCGCAGCTGCTGAGCTCTTTGTTCCGCCCTGGTGGTTCACATATGCCACTGCCATGGCATTGTCTGACTGCACCCGAATCGGGTGACTTGGCAACCTCACTGTCCACTGAGACAGGCATAGCCTGATCGCCTTCAGCTCCAGCACATTGATCGGGAGGCGTGCTTCCTGCGCAGACCAACGGCCCTGAGAAGACAGTTGCCCCAGGATTCCGCCCCAGCCTGAAAGGCTGGCATCCGTGGTGATGATCACCCACTGAAGGGGCAGGAACGACTTCCCCAGAGTTAGCGCAGAGTCCCGAAGCCACCAGGTCAGAGAGCCCCTGGTCCGGGAGTTCATGGCGGATCAGAAGGTCCAAGGACCGTGGAGACCTGTCCCACTGAGACCGAATCGCTCGCTGGAGAAGACGAGTGTGGCTCTGGGTGTAAGGTACCGCCTCAAAGATTGGGACCATGAGCCCCAGCACCCGCATACAGAACCGTAATGAAGATTGTCGGTGTGACAGAAGGGTTTGCACCGCCGACCGCAGCGACAGCAACTTGGCCGGAGGTAGGAACACTTTCGCCTGCTCTGTGCCCAGATACTCCAGGCAACGGGATGAAGATACCGTCGACTTTTGCAGGTTGATCAACCAGCCAAAGTCCTGCAACGAGGCCATGGTGATTCTCACATTCTCCTCCAGAGCCAGGTGGACTCCGCTCTCAGGAGCAGGTCGTCGAGGTAAGCTACCACCGCAATGCCTCTCTGCCACAGTAATGCCAGTACTGGGGCCACCAGTTTGGTGAAAACCCGAGGAGCTGATGCCAGACCGAAGGGGAGTGCCACAAATTGGTAATGGAAGTCCCCCACTGCAAAACGAAGAAAACGCTGATGCCGTGGACAAATGAGAACATGGAGATACGCGTCCCTGATATCCAGAGACGCCAGGAATTCCCCTTGATGGAGGGCGGCCACAACCGAGTGAGTCGATTCCATCCAGAATTTCCACACTTTTACATATCGGTTCAGGGCCTTTAGGTCCAGAACTGGCCGGACCCCCCCCCCCTTTTTTGGAGACCACAAACAGGTTTGAGTAAAACCCTCGAAACCTCTCCGCTGGAGGAACTGGCACGATCACCCCCTGGTCTGAGAGTGTTTGAACAGCCCCGAAAAGGGCCTCCCGATGCTCTGCGGGAGCCCTGAGTTCGATGGGAAGAACCTGTCTGGGGGTAGAGTGCTGAACTCTATCCGGTAGCCGGTGGACACCACTTCCTGGACCCACCAGTCGGAAATGTGGGCAGTCCACTGGTCTGCGAACCCCAGAAGACGTCCCCCCACCCGAAGCTCGGGTGGGGGTAGCCCATCAGGCCGAGGAGGGCTTGTCCACCGCCTTTTCAGTTTTCCGCTGCCATTGCCGCTTACTGGCCCCTGCAGCGGCCTTACCAGATCGGGTCCCTTTTCCCGCTGCGCCAGAGGTGCAAAAAAACCTCTTCTGACCCAAGGCAGGAGGCCCCTGTCTACGGAGAAACTCACGCCTCCGGGGCTCCGGGAGGAAAGTACTCTTTCCACCAGTGAAATCCTATCTGATCTCATCCAGTTGGGGACCGAAGAGACGGCCACCTTGAAAGGGGAGATCTGCAAGGCCTTTTTTGGATGCATGGTCCCCGGACCATGAGCGCAACCAAAGAACCCGTCTAAGAATGATGGCAAACACAGCCATTCTGGACAACATAGGGAGTAGGTCCAGGGCTGCATCACAAAGGTATTTGATACCCTGATATAAAAAGTCAGCTCTCTGCGGCGCATCCATCAGACGACCACCATCCAGATCATTCTGGAGCTCCGCCATACGCTCAGATAGGTGTTGCGCCGCCATGGCAGACGCCAGGGCCGGTCTTAGAGCCAAGCCTGCTACCAGAAAAAGTGCTTTTAACACCGCCTCTGTCCGCCTATCAGCCAGATCCTTAAAAGAGGGGGCCCCCTCCAGTGGAATGGTCATTGCCTTATTCAGACGAGCTATCGGTGGGTCCACTGCGGGTGACTCCCACTTCTTCAGAAAACTATCCTCAAATGGATAGCGGATGGCAAAACGTTTTGACAGCGAAAAATAATGCTGCGGACGCTGCCATTGACGGTAGATGAGATGATCAAAAAACTGATCATAGGGGTAAGCCTTAGGAGCCCTAGGGGGCCTGGCGGACCCGCACACATACGCAGGCGTCTGCGATTCGCCATCCTGGCTCAGTCGCAGCCTAGTGCGAATCCCAGCGATAATGACGGATACCAGCGCTTTTTCGCGTGCAGCTGCCGCCCCCTGGTCCTCCTCTCCTTCCGAGGGGGCCAGTTCACTGTCAGAAAGGTCCACCGGGGTCCCTGTGACCCCCGAAGCTATCTCTGTGTCAGAGTCCTCCCCTGATGAACAAGGGGGAGGAGGGCGCTTCTTAGGGACCTCTGGAGCGACACCCGCCCGGGGAAGAAATTCGCTAAAGACCGCCCGCAGCTGGTCTGAAAATGCCCCTTGCGCAGATTGCGCTGTTGCTGACTCCTCCTCAGCAGGCACAGCAGGGTACTCTGCCATCGTTTTTCCCCGAATAGCCCTCAGTTAAATGCAGTTAAGAACACCTGATTGAGGCACCCCCACACTGCCGCACACCACCGCCCCACAGAACGCCAGGGAAACCCAGGAGGACTGCAACCGACGCCACCAGCACCCACAGGAGTGCCCAGCTATACTTGCTGTTTGCTGCCAGTAATCCTGAGGACCGTCAGAAGTGCTGCGCCGCCAGAAAACCACACCGTTCCAATTAAAAACGTCTGCAGCACCTTTTTTACAGCCAGCAGGGACTCCAATATGGCTGCCGAGGTCATACACTAGAGGCCGAAACCACCTGCAGGGGAACGTGTACTACCGGAAAATGGCCGCTCTGAGCACTAGAGGGAAAGCTCCTTAGGCTTAAAATGTCCGCGACCACGGGAAAATGGTGGCGGCCTACCGCAAAATGGTGGCGGATCGCCGCATGGCGGCCCCAGTCTCCAAAATGTGGAGACGATGATCGGGTGCGGTGCGGGGGAATGGGGGGGTGGGGAGGGATGGGAAGGGGCCCACAACCAGTGGCTACCCAGAAAAGTGTCAGGACACCCGTCGGCCCCCCTCTGCGCCTAAAAACGGGGGGCACTCACTCACCACTCCTGTCAGGCGTAGTGGGTAGCCACCCGTTCGCAGACCTTCCGTCCCTGCCTGGGCGGGATGCTGCCAGCCGAAAAGCACCCAAACCGGACCGCAGTCCGGGACCTGGGCACAGGTGGGGTACACCCCCAGGCCACCTCCACGGAACGGGCACGATGCAGCGGGTCCCCATACCACGGGACTGGCTCGCATCGGTCGGCCGGGCCGGGGAAAGTACAGAGTCCTGAACGACCCTCTATGCCCCGGCCGGCTTCTTGATAGCAGACTTCATGCTTGATAGAAGTAAGTGAAAAAAAGAAAATAAAGAAATAAAAGAAATAAAAAGAAACGGTCTCAATCCGGACCGCAAATCCCCTAAGGGAGACAGGTCAACTCCTTTCAAACTGGGCATTAAAACTGATGAGCTAAGCTAGGTGGAGGGTTTATGTGGGAAGGGGGGACGGCCCCCGTGGGAGGTGCCAGCTTGCTTCTTCCCTGCCTAGTTAACTCCTAATAGGATGAGCATAAACCCCACATGTCATGAAGAGCTGCGTCTGTCAGTGAATGTAGGAGAAAACAGAAGAGGTGTTTTCCATATTGTGGGTTAATTGTTTAATTGATTCCCAGTGTGAGATGAATATAAAGGGATTTTATTAAAACTTACCGTAAAATCCTTTTCTCCGAGTTCACTGACAGACGCAGCTCTCCATTACATGTGGGGTTTTATGCTGTCTCACTAGGAGTTAACTAGGCAGGGAAAAGAAACAGCTGGCCCCTCCCATGGGGGGCCGTCCTCTCTTCCCACATAAAACCCCCTCATAGCATAGCTCTTCAGTTCGTACACAAGCCGTACAAAAACAGAGCACAGAGGGGTGGGTGCTGCGTCTGTCAGTGAATTCGGAGAAAAGGATTTTATGGTAAGTTTTAATAAAAACCCTTTTTCTCCTATCGTTCATTGACAGATGCAGCTCTCCATTACGTGTGGGGACGTCCCCAAGCTGTGTCAAAAAGAGGGGTGGGTAAACGCTAACAACTGTACCCAACTGAACCTCTAAGGAGGCGCCAGACGCGCCTACACTGTCGCCTGCAAAACTTTGCGGCCAAAAGCAGCATCCGAAGATGCAAACACATCAACTTTATAAAACTTAGTGAAAGTGTGAACCGAGGCCCAAGTGGTCGCCTTACACACCTGTGACACCAAAACCTGGTGTCTGAAAGCCCAGGAAGTGCTAACAGCCCGGGTAGAATGAGCCGTGACTGGAAAAAGGGGGGACCTTGCCCTGAACAGAATACGCATGGGTCACGGTCTGTCTAATCCAACGGGAGACAGTAGCCGACGAGGCTGCCAACCCTTTGCGTGGGCCCTCTGACAGCACAAACAAGGCATCAGCTTTTCGAAAGAAGCCGTAGCAGTCAAGTACACCCGTAAGGCCCTCACCACGTCCAAAGCATGCAACTCAAACTCCTTCGGGTGCGATGGACGAGGGCACATTGAAGGAAGAACAATATCTTCATTAATGTAAGAGGAAGAAACCACCTTTGGAAGGAATGAAGGAGAGGGTCGCAAGACCGCCTTATCCTTATACAGGACCAGGTAAGGAGACTTGCACGATAGTGCTGCCAATTCAGACACCCGTCTGGCGGAGGTGATGGCAACTAAAAAGGCCACCTTCTGCGACAGTGGTTGTAAAGAAATCTCCCTGATTTTTTCATAGGGGGGTTTCTGAAGTACAGAAAGCACCAAATTCAGATCTCACGGGGCCATCGGAGCCTTCACCCGAGGCACCACATGTCGCACACCTTGTACAAAATTACGAATCAACGGGTGTGAAGCCAAAGGTCTCTGAAAGAGAATCGCCAAAACCGGTATCTGGCCCTTGAGAGTGCTCAAAGCCTGTTTTTTGTTCAGGCCCTGCTGCAAAAAAGTCAGGACCCTGGACACTACATAAGAGCGAGGGTTAAGACCCTCCGCCTCGCACCAAGCTATATAAGCCTTCCAGGTGCGGTGGTAAATCTTGCGAGAAGTAGACTCGCAAGCCTTCAACAATATAGGGGTCACTGAGTCAGCGACTCCCCTGTCTCTTAGCACCTGGGACTCAATAGCCAAGCCGTCAAAGCCAGCGAGGGTAAAGCAGGGTGCAGGATGGGTCCCTGAGACAGAAGGTCGTCTCGCAGCGGAAGCCGCCAAGGGGCGTCTGCCACCATTTGCACCACGTCGGCGTACCAAGTGCGCCGATGCCAATCTGGAGCCACTAGGATTATTGGTATCCCCTCCGCCACTATCCTGCGTATCAATCGCGGAAGCAGTTTTATCGGAGGGAAGGCCTACAGAAGGCGGTAATGGCCCCAGGGGGCCACCAGAGCGTCCGTGGCCACTGCCAACAGATCCTCCGTTCTGGACACAAAGGTCTTCACCTTGTGATTGAACCGAGACGCCATGAAATCCACGTCTGGCGTCCCCCATCTGCGGCAAATCTGATTGAACACCTCCGGGTGGAAAGACCACTCTCCCTGGTCCAGCGTCTGGCGACTGAGAAAGCCCGCCTGCCAGTTCTCCACAACTGGAATGTAAATGGCGGAGATTGCCGGAACGTGACGTTCCGCCCAACGCAGTATCAGAGCTGCCTCCGCCGTAGCTGCTGGACTCCTTGTACCTGATGGTTCACATACGCCACTGCTGTGGCATCGTCTGACTGAATTTGAATCGGACGACCCTGCAATCTCACTGTCCAGAGAAAAAAGTACAATCTGATTGCTCTCAGCTCCAGTACATTGATGGGGAGGCGAGCCTCCCCGACCAACGGCCCTGGGCAGACAGCTGTCCCAGGACCCCACCCCACTCCAAAGGACTGTCATCCGTGGTGATGATCACCCACTGAAGGGGCAGGAACGACTTCCCCTGAATCAACGCTGAGTCCCGAAGCCATCAGGTCAGACACGCCCTGGTCTGGGAGCTCAGATGGATCAGAAGGTCCAAGGACCGAGGGGACCCGTCCCACCGAGCCAAAATTGCTCATTGAAGGAGACGAGTGTGATTCTGGGTGTATGGTATCACCTCGAAAGTCGAAACCATGAGCCCCAGCCCCCGCTCGTAATGAAGACCGTCAGTGCGACAGGAAAGTTTGCACTGCCGACTGCAGTGACCGCAACTTGGCTGGAGGAAGGAAAAACCCTTGCCTGCTCTGAGTTCAGGGACAGGATAGAGACACCGTCGACTTCTGCAGGTTGAGCAACCAGCCGAAGTCCTGCAGCGAGGTCATTGTGATCCTCACATTCTCTTCCCGAACCGAGGCGGATTCCGCTCACAGGAGCCGGTGGACTAGGTAGGCTACCACCGCAATGCCTCTCTGTCGCAGCAACGCCAATACCGGAGCTACCAGTTTTGTGAAAAACTCGAGGGCTGAAACTAGACAGAAAGGGAGTGCTACGATTTGATAATGGAGATCTCCCACCTCAAAGCGAAAGAAACGCTGAAGCCATGGACATATATGTACATGGAGGTACACATCCCTGATGTCCAGAGATGCCAGAAATTCCCCCTGATGGAGGGCGGCTACAACCGAGTGAATAGATTCCATCCGGAATTTTCGCGCCCTAACAGGGCCTTCAGGTCCAGTACTGGCCGGACCTCCCCCCCTTTTTTGGGGACCACTAACAGATGTGAGTAAAAAACCTCGAAACCTCTCACTGGAGGCACTGGCACGATCACCCCTTCGAGTGCTTGTACAGCCCCGAAGAGGGCCTCCCGGCGTGCCTGTGGGAGCCCTAAGTCGAAGGGAAGAACCTGACTGGTGGCAGAGTGTTGAACGTCCCCCACCCGAAGCCCGGGTGGATGTAACCCATCAGGCTGAGGAGGTTTGTCCTCCGCCCTGTTGGTTTAGCGCTGCCACTGCTGGTACCCGGCCCCTGCAGCGACCTTACCGGGGCGGGAGCTTTTACCCGCTGCGCCCGGGGCGCGAAAAAAACCTCTTCTGACCCGAGGTAGGGAGCCCCTGTCTATGGCGAAACTCACGCCTCCGGGGCTCTGGGAGGAAGGGCGCTTACCTCCTGTGAAATCCTTAATGATCTCACCCAGCCGTGGACCGAATAGACGTCCACCCTGAAAGGGAAGGTCTGCGAGACCTTTTTTTTTTTGGTGGTCACCGGACCAAAAACGCAACCAGAGTACCCATCTAAGGATACTGCAACACCGCTACCCTGGATCACATAGGCAGTAAATCAATGGCCGCATCACCAAGGTACTTGAGACCTCGGAGCAAAATTCAGCCCTCTGTGGCGTATCCAGCAGGTGGCCGCAGTCCAGAAGATTCTAGAGCTCCACCATACGCTCAGACAGATATTGCGCCGCCATGGCGGACGTCAGGATTGGCCGCAGAGCAGACCTGCCACCAGGAAGAGGGACCTTAACAGCGCCTCTGTCATTGTCAGCGGGCCCTTGAATGCAGGAACCCCTTTCAGAGGACTGGTCGTTGTCTTATTAAAGCGAATCATCAGCGGGACACCAAGGCGACTCCCATTTCTTTTTTTTTTTTTTTAAAAAAAGCTTTCCTCAAGGGATAGCGAGCAGCGAACCGTTTGGACCTAAGTCCCTTGGAGTGTGGGAGGAAACCAGAGACCGGGAGGAAACCCACGCATGCACAGGGAGGACATGCAAACCTCATGCAGGTCATGGTTAGGATCTGAGCCAGCAAGCATTATCCTGCCAGGCCAAGTCCCACTACACCACTGTGCTGCGCTAAAAAGAATGCTGCGGATGCTGCCATTTACAACAAACAAGGCAAACAGGAAAAGGATCATATGGGTGCCCTAGGGGGCCTGGAGGACCACACCACATGCGCAGAGATCAGCGATTCGCCATCCTGGCTCAATTGCATCGTAGTGCGATACCAATTATAATGGCAGAAACGAAACGCTCTTTAACGCGCAGCTGCCGTCCCCTGATCTTCTTCTCCGTCCGAGGGACCTTCCGGATCAAAATCCTCCCTTGAAAAGCAAGGAGGAGGGGGACGCTTCTTGGGGGGCCCGTTGGTGACATCCGCCCTGGGGAAAATTCACTGTTTGCTGCCATAACCCTGAGGATTGTCAGAGAGCCACGCCGTCAGGAGCACACACCGTTCCAAAGTGAAAGTAAAAACGTTGTAGACACGTTTTTGCATGAGCATGGATTCCAATATGGCCGCCGTTGAACACTAGAGGCTGAAAAAGACCTGCAGGGAACATGCAGTACCTCAAACAGCCACTCTGAGCGCTAGAGGGAAAGTCCCATAGGCCCAATATGTCTGCGGCTACGGCAAAATGGTGGCGGTCCGCTGCAAAATGGCGGCCGATCGCCGCATGGTGGCGAAAAATGACCGAATGGCACTAGACGATCGGGTGTGGTGTGGGGGGAAGGGCCATCGGTCCCCCTTTCCGCCCTAAAAAGGGGGGAAGGAAGGCACTCTCACTCACCACTCCGGACGACGCCATGGGTAGCCACCCAGTCGCAGACCTTCCGCCCCTGCTTGGGCGGTATGCTGCAGGCCAGAAGTTCCCCTTCCCGAATCGCATCCGGGGCTGGGCGTAAGGGGGGATCACCCCAGGCCGCCCGCACGGAACGGGCACGATGCGGCGGGTCCACATACGGCGGGACTGGCTCGCATCGATTGGCCAGGTCGGGGAAAGTACAGAGCCAATGGACCCTCTATGCCCCCACCGGCTTCTTGATAGCAGATCAATTGCTTGATAGAAGACAAATAAAAATAAAAGTAAAAGAAAATTGAATAAAAAACAGTCTCAATCCGGACCGCAATTCCCCTGAAGGGAAGCCAGGTCAACTCCTTGCAAACTGGGCACTGAAACTGAAGAGCTATGCTATGAGGGGGTTTATGTAGGAAGAGAGGACGGCCCCCATGGGAGGGGCCAGCTGTTTCTTTTCCCTGCCTAGTTAACTCCTAGTGAGACCAGCATAAAATGCACACCCCAAATACGACCAGAGTGATCCTCAATTGATCCGTCCCTTTTCTTTGTCGACCGGGGAGGGTACCCCCGGCAG
>BLSH010144530.1:23037-39189 GCA_018402905.1 Glandirana rugosa | reverse complement strand
GGGGTCAGGTGCAGGCAGATAGCAACAAGTCCAAAGGGATAGCCGGGGTCACAGGAACAGGAAGTCACTCAGAAATAGCTTGCCGGGGGCACAGATGCGGGAAACACTGTATAACGGACAGCACCGGGCACTGGGTCCTGCAAGTTTAAATAGGGCCGATTGGCGCCTGTTTCCGGCGCGTGCGCGCACGGGCGCGCGCGAACGCGCACAGGCGCGCGCACCACCGCGGAAACCACAGAAACAGTTGCATCTTCCTGACATAGGCATTCATTCATTTAGCTGATAACAGCAAAAAACAAAGAACAGCCAATACATTTCAGGGGCCAAACATCTCTTCATCAGGGCTATACAGAGAGCTTACAAATGTCGCATATAAAATTGACAATGCAGCTAGAATACAGATTTGTTTTGTAAAATAAATTTTATTTAGTTTAAAGAAAAAATAGGGCATACAAAACAGAGCCTCTGAGCATTCTCTGGCTCAAAGGTACATAAAACAAAGTATATAAGACAACTGTAGTAAAAAAGTACAACCAACAACTTCTGCTCGGCTCATCAAAATGAAAGGAGAACCACAATATGATGTAGTAGTCACCAACACTCCATTCCTCCTTAATGGGAAAAGGTGACAAAAAACAAACAAAAAAAAAAACAGGAACTTGCAGACTCTCGCATGTCGGGGTCTGGTAACAAAAAGGCCAGAAAGCAGGCCAGGGCCCTCAGCACGTAGAAGTGGCTGCACTAGGATACCCAGAGAGAGTACCAACAGATTATTGGGATGCATTAGTATTTGGTGACTCTGTCCAGATATTCCATGCCAATTTAGCGGGATAACCCTGAGAGTTATAGGTAGCTTGATATAAGAGGATGGAAGTGTTCACCAGGGCTTTCCAAAAATCCAGGGAGCTTCAGGGGACTTATATTTTAAGACCAGGCCTTCCATGCATAAGGCAAAAGTAGCCCAAGGAGAGTTTTGGTTGCTCGTAGGAAGGCTAAGGAACCCACCAAACTGAGCAAGCAGACCTCCACAGCGGTATAGGAATAGTAGTCGAGGTGGAAATAAATTGAGTGACCTCTCCTCAGAAACGGTGGACCTTAGGGCATGACCAAAACATGTGTGGGAAATCAGCAACTGTACTAGAACACTTCCAGCAATGGGGATAGGCACCTGGGTAAATTCTATTCAAACGTTGGGGTGTGAGGTAAGTTGTAACTGTAGTAGTTTAAAGCAGGGAGTGGCTCAGGGGAGGGGCCGGAGATGGAGGGAAGGGACACCCCTTGGAGATTCCTCTCCCTTGAGCTGGGAAAGTTCTGGAAAGGGGGATGGAGGAGCAGGTGGTGTCACTTCCTAATGTATGACAAGGAGCCCTGACCAATCCACAGGCTGGATTGGCAGGGGGCAGGCCTCCGTAACCACGTCCACACCGCCTACAGTATATTTACTGCGGCAGTGTGGACGTGTCCCGCGATTCACCGTAAATAGACGGCGATTTGCAGAGTGGCCGCTAGGGGGTGCGTGCCGCACTCCGGAGGAGTGTGTCCGTGGCTCGGGCGGACCCGATGTCTGCCGGCGAGCTGCAATGAGCAGCCAGAGCAAAAGAACGGCGAACTGCCAATGTATACACGGTGGTTCCCCGCTCTGTACGTGGGGACATAGGAGATCTACTGATCCCTGTCACTGGGATCAGTTAGATCTCTTATGCCCATAACAGCCCAGCCCCCTCACAGCTAGAACATGCCTAGAGAACACAGTTAACCCCTTCACTACCCCCTGCAGGTTAACCCCTGGACATTTCAATTTTTGATCGCTGTATAAATGTCATTGGTCCCAAAAAAGTGTCAAAATGGTCCGACATGTCCGCTGCAATATCGCAGTACCGCTAAAAATCGCAGATCGCTGCCATTATTAGCAAAAAATAAAAAAATAATAAAAACCCAGAAATGAATTCTCATCATCCGTAAACGCAGCAACTTTTGCTCAAACCAATCAACGCTGACTGCAATTTTTTTTTACCAAAATTATGAGGAAGAATATAAATCGGCCAAAACCGATGAAAAAGATGTATTTTTTTTGGATTTGTATTTTAGCAAAAAGTAAGAAAAACTGTTTTTTTTTGCAAAATTGTTGCTCTTTTTTTGTTTATAGCAGCGATCAGAAATGACACAGAGGTGATCAAATACCACCAAAAGAAAGCTCTATTTGTGGGAAAAAAAGGACGCAAATTTTGTTTGGGTACAACGTCGCACGACCGCGCAATTGTCAGTTAAAGCGATGTAGTGCCGAATCGCAAAAAGTGCTCTGGTCCTAAAGGGGGAAATCCTTCCGGGGCTGAAGTGGTTAAATACAGCAATTTGCCAGCAGGTGAGAGGAGAGTTTTAGTGTAAGAGATGAGGATGTAGCTGGAGCTGTGGATCAGGCCTTGCCCGGGAGGGAAGCCCCAGTCTGGGGGGATGACCTTGAGGCCTGGGGCTTGGGTGCAGCCACGAGCGGGAGTCGGCTCTTTGAGTGGCACAGGAGAAGCAGGATTGCAGCTGAGTTCTACATTGAAGGAGACTCTTTAAAGAATCCACCATATAGTCGGTGAGTGGCGGCCCCTGGGAGTTGGCAAGGCTGAGACAGTCTGGGAGGAGAGAAAGCAGTTTGTAGAAGTCGGATGGAGCCAACCAAGGAGAAGGAGAGCCATTAGGCCGCAGGACAGGCCGGATGGGTCTAGAAGATGGATGGGCTGGGAGTAGTAGTTCATCCAAGGCCCAGCTAGCACCAACGTACTTAGCTACACAACAGAGGGTCCATGGTTTCAGGGAAGGAAACCTGCGATTCTTACCCACCAAGGGTGGTTCTGAGGCCTTGCCCGTGGCTGCAGCAGGCCTCACCATGTGCTAGCTGTGGTGAATGAAGAGGAAGTGGAATGGAGGTCTGATAAATTTCCTTTCGGACCAGGGAAGCAAGTGTAATGGTCAGCAAGTGTGTGCTGGAGAGAGGAAAGGAGAAGTGTAACGGTCCGCAAGTAGTGTGCTGGAGGAGAAGAAGTATACCGGAGGTGTATATAGTAGGTCCCATGTTCAATTACTGGGCATCCCACAGTCATCCCTATAAGTTCAACTCCTAAATAAAACAACAAAACAAAGTACCGGTCTGTTCAGTGACTCCAAGTGTGTGGAATTTGTGGTCAACCTGCCCCCTGCCCTCAGTCACACGAATTACACACACCCGGAGTCACTGAACAGACCAGTACTTTGTTTTGTTGCTTTATTTAGGGGTTGAACTTGTATAGGGATGACTGTCCACATAATTTTTAGTAGCAATTAATTGATTTGACTCTCGACGGATGAGGATGACCAGCCTGCCCATCCTTGGATTGCTAAGAGAAAAGAGAACAACTAACTAAAACTATCTGCAAATAAACATAAGATCTACTAAGAGGGGATTATAGACCTCCAGTAGAGCTACATTTGAAGAAATTAAAACTTTTCTTCCTCTTTCACCTGCCTGCCCTGTCAGTGAGGGGTTATGATCCCACTGCAGGAGCAGAAACAACGAAAGTCTGCAATAGAAGTCTTTCTCTGTAATCTCTGTTGGGAGAGGCCTCTCCCCAAACACACAGGACTCACAAGAGATGCTTGGACAGGAACTATTTTTTTTTACCCCAGCGTCCTTGCAGTGAACAGTCTCCTCCACTGGGCGCAGGGTAGCAGGCTTATATGTTCCTGTTTAGTAAAGGACATAGGGGATGTAAGGAATTCCAGGCCCGCCTCCAAGGTTGCTGTCCTAATAAACCATCTATCTTTGAAGAACAGAAACCCTGGTCTGGGTATTGAAGGGCCTGTTTAAAGAAATTTGACTGCTGGTACTGGGGATTCCTGCTGCAGTCTAATCCCCTCCCCTGGAGATGACCACTCGACTAGGTGCTCCAAAGATTCAAATTCTGCCAACAGTCTTGGTGACCCCCCCGGTCTATGGACCTGTCCCTGGCATACTCGCTTGGCTCAACAGGGAGCGCCTCCCCCTCAACTACTGACTCCGGCCTAGCTGAGACGCCTGTAGATTGGGAATCGTCTGGCATTTCAGGGACCCCGGACTCCTGTTTAACAGTACTCATGGTATCCAGGTCCCCAGCCAGGCCACAGGCCATGACAGCCTCCTTTCTTCCCTTGTCCTTTGTCTTCGCAGGGGAGACGCTTGGCTGCAACTCTACCCCGCGAGGTTCCAATCGGACCCCCGTGTCCACCAGGGTCTGCTCCGGCTTCACTGGCAACCAAGTGAGCGCTGGCACAAGTTGTTCACCTTCCGCCATCTTTCTCGTCGTGGTGTCTGCTGCTAGCTGCAAGCACTGTGACTCTTCCAGGGCGTGGCACCGCCCCCACTTTACCAGACGAGCTGACGCCAAAAGTTCTGATAAGCAGGCTTGCAGCATGTCACGTAGCTATAACCCCTTGTGTGAAGAATGAAACTTTGCAGGTACACTGACAATAGCAGAACTTGTCCAGACTTGCCGACTTTGCTGGTGGTTGCCAGTAGCAACAGTAAATTCTAGTAGCCACAGTTTTGCTGGACAACTCCTCAACACAGTCTCTCCTTGTTCAGCAGAAAAACTCCCTGGCGTACTTTTGCTGCAAGCAGGAGTTGGAGCAAATAGCTCAGGATGCCCAACTTTTGCAGAGCGATGTGCATGTATGTAATCTAGTGGGTAATATCCGGCTGTGGCATGGCGCAGGACATATTTGTAATCCATGGGCACAGTCGCCCAGAGGTGACTGCACATTGTACAAAGTCACTGAATTACAGGATGATGCAAATGTCCGCCCCACTTCTGGCTGTAGCGACTGGGCAGGCAAGAGCAGCAATTGGCGACCGCTCCCGCCGGTTGCTATGGGCAATGGCACACTTGTAAAGATTTACTGTTTAGCTGGCAAACACACAAGTCCTTTTACCCAAGTTCAGTCCACTTTAGCAACACTTACAATTCCTGGCTTGGTTCTCTTTCAGTTGCTAGGGGCAACGACTGGCAGCCTTGCAGGTGAATTCCAGAAACGAGCCCCCAAATGTAGCCATTAACTCCATCAAGAGTGGCTGATAGTCGTGGACCACCTGCCCGCTGCCCTCAATCACATGAATTCCACACACCCGGAGTCACTGAACAGACCGGTACTTTGTTTTGTTGTTTTATTTAGGGGTTGAACTTGGATATGGATAGGGATGACTGTGGGATGCCCAGTAATTGAACATGAGACCTACTATATACACCTATATACATTTCTTCTCCTACAGCACACTACTTGCTGACCATTATACTTTTCTCCTCCAGCACACACTTGGGGGTAAGAATGACAGTTTTCCTTCTCTGAAACCGTGGACCCTCTGTTGTGTAGCTAAGTATGTTGGTGCTAGCTGGGACTTGGATGAACTACAACTCCCAGCCCATCCATCTTCCAGACCCATCAGGCCTGTCCTGCGGTCTAATGGCTCTCCTTCCCCTTGGTTGGCTCCTCCCAAATTCTACAGACTACTCTCTCCCCCCCCAGACTGTCTCAGCCTTCTCATCCAACTCCCAGGGGCCGCCACTCACCGACTATATGGTGGATTCTTTAAAGAGTCGCCTTCCATGTAGAACTCAGCTGCTCTCCTGCTTCTCCTGTGCCACTCCAGGAGCCGACTCCCGCTCCTGGCTGCACCCAAGCCCCAGGCCTCAAGGTCGACCCCCCCCAAAACTGGGGGCTCCCTTCCCAGGCAAGGCCTGATCCGCAGCTCCAGCTACATCCTCATCTCTTCCACTTGAACTCCTGCTGGCAGGTTGCTGTATTTAAGAAAGCCTGCCCCCTGCCAATCCAGCCTGTGGATTGGTCAGGGCTCCTTGTCCTACATCAGGAAGTGACACCTCCTCCTCCATCCCCCTTTCCAGAACTTTCCAAGCTCAAGGGCAAGGAATCTTCAAGGGGTGTCCCTTCCCGCCATCTCCGACCCCTCCCCTGAGCCACTCCCTACACAGATCAAAACATTCAGGCCTGCACTTACAGTCAGGCCTGACTAGATTTTTCCTCACCTACCAAAAATCTACAAAAGTAATAGCACCTACACTATGGGGGCGCTACACTGGATTAACCGGTCTCTGCCAGCTGCCAACTGCAGAAAGGGGTATTCCTAAATCTACTCCCAATTCTCCACATCCATATCTGGAACATCTGCCCTCCATTTAGCATAGAGGCCTTCCAGTCCAACATGGACCAAGGGCAATAATGTTTTATAAATATTGCAGAGGGGTTTAACCAAAGATTTCTCACGCAATATCGACTCCAAATCAGACCGTGCCAGGTTCACACTCACAGATCCAAACTTAGAGGAGAAGGGATAGGGAGCTGCAGATACCTGAAAAGGTGAGAATTGGCTGGCCAAACTGTTGAAGGGCTATATGATGCCCCTCTTCACAAATATGGTTAAGCGTTTTAACCACTCTAGATGCCTACACCCTTGGATGAGGGATAGTCTGAAATTCTGGGAGTAATGGATTAAGCCATAAAGGAGTATCAGGTGAACAACTTGGAGGAGGGCCTGGACACTTTACAAAATAAGAATAGCCTGTCCCTGACCACAGCCCTTACGGCTAGAATACAGATTTAAAATAGCCACATATGAAAAAGGTTTCTACTAGAATAGGGTAGCTTTACAAAAATAATTAAAAATGATGGGGATTAACCATAAACTCACATGTACAGTGAATAGTTTACCACTGTTGCTAAGATAATTTAATTACCCTATAAAGGATACACTTATGGTGTAGGGCAGGGATGTCAAACTCAATTTCATCATGGGCCACATCAGCATTATGGTTGCCCTCAAAGAGATAAACCTCTCTGTGGCTGCAAGGGTCGGAGAAGTTCAGGATCTGGCAGTGGAGTTCTGTACTCTCTGCTGCTGACTGCTGAGACAAGGTGGGGACGGAGATGGGGGCACATGAAATGGCCTGGCGGGCCTTGTGTTTGACACATGTTGTTTAGAGTCTGGTCCTTACATTTAAGCTGAATGCATTGAACCTGCATTGATGTATGCAGATCAACACAGTTCAATGGACAAGGTTGCCACTGACAAGATTAATGTAACTGAAATACTGTATCTAGTGAAACCCATCAGGGAGTAAAGTAGTACTGACATACTGCACTTAAATCCACTATGGCTTCACAGCTAGACCTCTCAGAGTTCTTCTTTAAAGAAGATTTTTTATTTTTTTTTGCAATCTTCATTGTAAGCTGAGAGCAGGTTTTGTTGACCTCTGCTGTTTTATATTTTAAAGCTGCCGCAAAAGAAGGATCATGTGACTCCATCAGCATACTTCCCAAAGTTATCGCTCTATATAAGCCTGACAACTCCTTGAAGTCATCTCGTACCCACCAGGAACTGCACCGGGAACTACTGGTCACCTATAAGAAGTATGTATTGATTCTAGGCTTTTGTGGTCTCAGGATTAGTACCATGCAAGAAAGTTTTGGATTTTTAAAATTAAGTTTTGCTGCTTTAAGCCTTGTATTTAAAAATGGCTAGTTTGTGCACCTACAGTTCATTGACATTCTTATCATTTAAGAACTCCACATAGCAAACATTAGGACAAAGTGGGTCTACTATATCCAGGGCTTTTTTTTATCAGAGAATAGGTGCAAGTACCCCCCTCTTCTAAGTTACCCCTTATCTCAACCCCATACCCACCTCTGAGCACTGTCCCTTGGTTTCACCCCCTACCCATCTCTGAGTACCGTCCCTTTTAGAGGATACAGATCCAATTATCCATTTGTGGTGCTAAATAATTTGGAGTTGGTTAATGATAAAGAAAGCAGTAAAATAGATCCCCTGCAACGGGAGGAGCATGGTGTGAGGACGTGACGGTGGGGCGTTCTCAGACTCCCCAGGCAGAGACACAGCGATAGCCGATACAAATTCCTCCTGCTCTGTGTGGTGGACCTAGGTGGGATGGTGGTCACTTCTGTAGGAATGTACGATATGGATGGTGCCCGCCTGCTGCCTTGATCGACCTGGGGAAGTCCGAAGTACTAGGAAATGGGGGAGTGAACAAAAGGCGCCTGGCCATCCATGGTAAATGTAATTTATTAGGTACAGAAGTAGGAGTTATACTCACATTTGATGAAAGAATTAAAATCACATCATGCCGTAAAAGTCCCTTGGAGTAGTCCTTAAAAAGTCCCCCGCTTCCCCTGGGGACTGACGGTGAGGTGACAGGTGGTGGTGCCAGGCTCAGCGATAAGCAGCACTTTCAGTGGCCAGACCTCAGCTTTCCTCAGCCGCCCCCAGCTACCTCCAGCGTCCAGCGTTGGGGGGTGAAGTGCATAATGCCAGCACGTCGCCGGGCTAACTCACAGCCGCCGAGTGGAGGAAAGAGGCTCAGCGCCTACCTGACACAACAGGCAGCGGATGCTGCCAGCCCGAATAGGAGGAAGGCAGAGAGTATGGCGGGGCATGGGGAGCGCAGCCTCAGGCAGGGGTACCCCCTCACTAAGCCGTGGAGCATGGCCCCTATGCACATGGCAGAGGATCACCAGCGCCCACCAGTAGCATGAGGAGGACAACAGGAGCAGGTAGAGGCTTGGCAACACCACGCCAGGAGCCCTAAAGATTCGGGAAGGAGCCCACAACAGCGGAGGCGGTCCCACCCACTTGCAGAGGCGGACTGCAGGAGGAAGGTGAGACCCTATTAGCCTCAGATAAAGGGCGCTTGGCGGATAATATGGCGGAGAATATGGACTATGTAACGGGGGAGCAGACCCCATTAAGAGAAGGGAGGGACACAGGCACTGATATCCCCATTAGTGAATTGGGACTGCCGGACTCGCTGAACTATGATACAAATAATACAGTGCAGGGAGAGGGGGGAAAACAATTACAGTATAAGGGAAGTTAACCCCTCAGAGCTTAGAGGAATAACCCACTGCGCTGGCCCAGGGTCAATTAGCAAACAGACTGCCCCCTCAGTAGAGCATGCCATAGTGGAAGCAGACTGGGACCTAAGGGAACATATAAAAGCTCTCCCCACAAAAATGGACATACAACAACTGATAAAAGCAGTAGAAAAATCGTGCAGACAAGTAGCCAAGAGATGAGAGAGGACTTAGTGGCCCTGGGACATAGAGTGGAGGAGATGGAAACTGGTCAAGAAAGCATTATACAGTCCATGATTGATATTCAGGATAGTATCAAACAGCATGAAGAGGTACTGAACTCCTATCTTGATCAAATGGACAATTATGAAAATAGAGAACGTCGTCAGAACATATGCATACGGGGACTCCCCGAGACAGTATGGACGTTCAAGCTAACCCCTATAATACAACAAATTTTTGGTCAGACTCTAGGAGACTCAGCCCCAGGGGTAATTGAGGTGGACAGAGTCCACCGAGCAAGCTCGCAGACAGTAGAAAGCACAGACAGACCAAGAGACGTTATCTGCAAAATACACAAATATTCAGTGAAAGAGGCTATTATGAGGGTGGCGCGCGGCAGGGAGGATGTGGAGTTTGGGGGAGTCCATCTTAAATTCTTTGCAGATATATAACGCCGCACACCCTTATGCGGTGAAGAATGGTCAAGCCAGTACTGGAAGTCATGCGTGGAGCAGATATCTCATATCGATGGGGATTCCCCTTCTATCTAAAAACTTCACTAAAACAGCAATACTTAGAACGAAAGACGATTTACAGCATTTTGTGGAGACATTAGACCTCCCGTTGGTTGATTTTACGGACTGGAGACTGAGTACCCATAAACAACAACTACAACGTCCTGAACGCTGGCAGAAGGTCCCATCTAAAGCAAGTCGTAAAAGCCATAGGACTGGGGGCATGGGGGAGAGGAGGGTTAACCAGTCCACCTAGAGCAGGGATATGCAATTAGCGGACCTCCAGCTGTTGCAGAACTACAAGTCCCATGAGGCATAGCAAGACTCTGACAGCCACATGCATGACACCCAGAGGCAGAGGCATGATGGGACTTGTATTTTTGCAACAGCTGGAGGTCCGCTAATTGCATATCCCTGACCTAGAGGGTGAGCAAGAGGGAACAACTCAATATAATGAACTAGAGGGACAGATTAGAGGGATGGCCTATCTTGGTCACCATGTTTTTGCAGCAAATTATGTAATCCTGCTTATTTTCCTGCTTTGCTCTTTTTTCACATTTTTTTTTTTAGGTTCTGCCTGGGGAGAGATGAGGGTGATTGTGGACAGTTATCAAATATTTATGTGACTTTTTGTTTTTTGTTTTTTTTCCCCTTGTTCTTTCTTAGTGGTTGTTTGCCCACCAATAGGTCGGTCCCAATATAAAGGACTAGTTTGTTGCCTTAGGCTAAGGGAAGGGGGTACCAGGGGGAGGTCGGTTGACAGCCGCCTGGACACCCTCCCAATTAGTTTGTATACCCTAGGGTATAGGTAAGATTGTAAATGGATGTAATTGTCATGTGGAAGTTCTTCTGGGAGGAAAGGGGAGGGTTTTGGGGGAGGGGGGGTTTCTCATGGTAGGAGAGAGAGAAGGGAGAGGACTTCCATGGAAAATATAAAGGCAACCATGGGACACCATACAGGGCTGATATCTATATTAAAAGTAAAAAAAGGCAATGAGTGGTTTAATGAAGGTGGTATCTTTAAACATGAGAGGTTTAGGCTCACAGCATAAAAGGGGGTGACTCTGGCGTGAACTGTGTCGTCTAGCAGCGGATGTGATATTTTTACAGGAGACGCACTTCATGACAGGATCTATCCCCCGCCTGCCCCATCAAATGTATGATAAGTGGTTTCATGCGGTATCTCCTATTTCAAGGGCCAGAGGGGTGACGATAGCTTTTAGAAGGTCATGCCCCTTCTCCCCCACATCCACACAGGTAGATCCAGAGGGATGCATTCTTTTCATACAGGGGACTATACAGGGCCAGTATTACACGTTTGCATCTATATATGCCCCGAACTCCCTAACTACTAATTTTCTATCTAAGACTCTGAAGATCTTGGATGACTACAGGACAGGGTTTTTTGGTATTAGGAGGGGATTTTAATATAACATTAGATCCTAGTCTGGACACCTCATCAGGCAAGTCCCCGCTATCTTTTAAAGGGATTAAGCATGTGAAACAACGTTTGAGATCGCTACATTTGGTGGACTGTTGGAGGGTGTTACATAAAAAAGAAAAAGACTATAGCTATTATTCTAAAACACATAACATCCATTCGCGACTGGACCTATTGTTGGTGGATCAGTATTATTTGAGGAATGTATCCTCGTCTACTATTGAATCCATCACAATCTCTGACCACGCCCCGATCACGTTGTCCATGCGCCCTCTCCACGCCGAACAGCGGGAGAGGACGTGGAGACTAAATGAAGCTTTGTTGGACAATAAATACATGGTGGAGGTGGTGTCACAGAGGTTGGCAGCATATTTTGAGATGAATATAACTGAGAAGGTGTCCAGACAGGTAATTTGGGAAGCACACAAGGCGGTAATTAGGGAGGAAATGATAGGTCATGGATCTTGTATTAAAAAAGAGAAACAGAAGGAAATTGAGGTGTTTCTGGATAAAATACATGATCTAGAGACCAGACATAAGGTGCAGGCCAGTGTAGGGGAAGCCCAACAATTGGAGGCATTAAGAGAAGACTTATTTAGGTTTTTAGACCAGAAAAACAGGGAAAGAAGTAGGTACTTTGCACATCGGTTTTATGAACAGGGAAATACAGTCAGGTCCATAAATACTGTTGTAATTCCTACACCGTTCACCTGATTTGGATGTAAATACCCTTGAATTAAAGCTGAAAGTCCGCAGCTAAAGCACATCTTGTTAGTTTCATTTCAAATCCATTGTGGTGGTGTATAGAGCCAAAAAGATTAGAATTGTGTCAATGTCCCAATATTTATGGACCTGACTGTAAGTGTGGTCAGCTATTAGCCAGACAATTAAAAAAACAGCAAGATTCCCGTCATGTTCATAAACTGCTGAGTAATAATGAGGAGATAGTGGATACCAAGTCAATAGCAGCAGAATTCCATCGCTTCTACGCAGGCCTGAACAATATTCCAACTTCTGACGAAAGGGAAAGGGGGAAGAGGATAGAGATGATCCAAGAGTATCTTAAAGATAGCCTCCTGCCGAGTTTATCAGATGAAGTTATAGAGGGATTAGAGCAGCTCATCACCACAGAAGAATTAAGTAAAATAATTTTAGCGACCCCAATGGGAAAAAGTCCGGGGCCAGATGGTCTAACGAACACCTACTATAGAAAATTTATGCCGTTACTGGTAAGGCCTTTGTGTGACCATTTTAATTATATTACAGCGTCCAATCCCTTACCTCCAGAGGTACTGCTGGCCTACGTAACGGTTCTTCCAAAATCAGTGAAAGATCCACAGTATTGTACCAACTACAAGCCCATCTGTCTTCTTAACTCCGATACCAAATTATTGGCTAAGGTATTAGCGCTTCGACTGCAAGATCATATAGTAAAGCCAATCCACCCTGATCAAACGGGCTTCATGAAGGGTCGTGAGGCCCGTGACAACGCGGCGAGAGCACTCAATGTCCTCCACTGGTCTCAAGTTGGACCAGAGAGGACCTCAAGGGTGATATTATCAATGGATGCCGAAAAGGCATTTGACAGGGTCAATTGGACTTTCATGAGCGAGGTGCTAAGAGAGATGGGCCTGGGAGAACGCATGATGGGGTGGATTATGGCCCTATACGCGGACCCCAGAGCAAAGGTTAAGGTTAATGGCACATTATCTGAATATTTTAATGTAAGAAACGGGACCAGGCAGGGGTGTCCTTTATCACCCCTGATATTTGCAATGATACTGGAACCCATTCTTAATAAAGTCCGGGGGAACTCAGGGATTGTAGGGATCAGAATTGGAGCAGAGGAACATAAGGTCTCAGCTTAAGCGGACGACCTTCTGGTCTACCTCTCAGCGCCTAGGACAACATTGCCAATATTGATGTCAGAGGTAAAATTAATTTTGAGAAATCTCTGCTCTTCCCTATACATGTGCCATTTAAGGAAATGTCCTTCTTAAAACAATCATTCCCTTTTATTTGGAGAAGAGACGCCTTACCGTATCTGGTAGTACATATTTCCCCAGATATTAAAATGTTATATGAGCGCATCTATGAAACCCTGTTAAATAACAAAATAGGGAACATCCAGGAATGGAGGGACCAGATACTGATGTGGTTTGGGAGAGTGAATGCTCTCAAGATGATCATATCACCAAAAAATAATTTACCGTATTTGCCGGCATATAAGACGACTTTTTAACCCATGAAACTCTTCTCAAAAGTCGGGGGTCGTCTTATACGCCGGGGATTAGGGCCGGTTCAAAACCACTTCCCGACCAGCGTCGTAAATAGGTGGTGGTCGGGTTTGAGTGGCTCTCCTGGGACATAGCCTGCACCTGCAGGCTATATCCCGGTGTCATTTTTTAGAGCTGGTGGTCGGCTATCCAGGGGTAACATCCCCCCCTCCCGCCACCTTCCGCCGCTCTTCTCCGGCCTCCCGTCCCACCTGGAGACCGGAGCGACGATCCGGCGCGTTCGCTGGCTGGAAGGAGACCTGACAGAAGCCGTAATTGGCTCCGATCGGGTCTCCTTCGGCAAATTCCGGAAGCGACGTCACGACGTCACGTCCGGTTTACTCGGCGGCTAACGGCGCCAATTTTAAAAAAGTGACAGTATTCAGAATCACAGTTTCTGGCGATCTGAATACTGTTAAGTGCAAAGGAGGGAAGACCCCCCAGCCCTCCAAAAGAGTACCTGTCACCATATATTACTATCACAAGAGATGTTTACATTCCTTGTGATAGCAATAAGAGTGATCAGATTTTTTTTTTTTTAAAGGAACAGTTTTAAAAATAAATAATAAAAAAAAAAGATTTAAATCGTCACCGTCCCCGCGAGCTCGCGCAGCATAAAAAACGCATACGTAAGTTGCGCCCACATATGAAAATGGTGTTCAAACCACACATGTGAGGTATAGCCGTGATCACCAGAGTGTGCGCAATAATTCTAGCAAAAGACCTCCTCTGCACCTCTAACCTGGAAATCGTTAAAAATTTTTAAAGCGTCGCCTATGGAACTTTTTAAATACAGGACTTTGCGAGTGCGCGCAGTTTTCAACCATGTCATGTATGGTATCTATTTACTCGGCGTAACATCCTCTATCACAATATGCAAAAAAATTGGGCTAACTTTACTGTTGTCTTATTTTTTAACTCAAAAAAGTAAAATTGTTCCAAAAAAATCGCGCTTGAAAGACCGCTGCGCAAATACCGTGTGACAAAAAGTATTGAAACAATCGCCATTTTATTCTCTAGGGTGTTTGAAAAAAATATATATATAATGTTTGGGGGTTCTAAGTAATTCTCTAGCAAAAAAAAATGCTTTTAGCTTGTGACCACCAAATGTAAAAAAGTGGCCCGTTCACATCTAGGCAACTTGTCAGGCGACTTGAGTCGCCTGACAAGTCGTCTCAGTGCTGTGCAATGGAACCGTTCTAATAGGAGCGAATCGCTTCGCTCCGACTTAGAAAAATGGTTCCTGTACTATTTTCAGGGCGATCTCAGCGCGGCTTACATTTACTTCTATGATAGAAGTCTCCTCACAAGCCGCGCTGAGATCGCCTCGAGCGGGGCGACTTGCTTCGCCCTGGCAAGTCGCGCCGCATCGCGCCGCTTACTGCACTATTTTCAGGGCGATCTCAGCGCGACTTGCATTGACTTGTGATAGAAGTCTCCTTACAAGCCGCGTTGAGATCGCGGAAGAGGGGTAGTCTTATACGGTGAGTATAACCCAAACCCTATATTTTAACAGGAAAAGTAGGGGGTCGTCTTATACGCCCAGTCGTCTTATACGCCGGCAAATACGGTATTTGTTACAGGCAGTCCACATAGCGTTTCTTTAAACGGATTAGGAAGACATTCCTGTCATTCATCTGGAAAGACAATCGCCCTAAAATCGCATATGACTTATTGCGAAGGAGTAAAGGGGTGGGGGGAATAGGGCTCCCAGACATAGCATTGTATTACAAGGCAATGTCTCAGGTGCACATAGTGGACTGGTGCCAGGACTCACCAAGTAAACGATGGGTAGCCCTGGAGAACACAATGGCGGGGTGGAACCTGGCAGGAGCTCCCTGGATCCCAGCTAAATCCAGAGGCCTTGCAGAGTGGATATCCCCATTATCAATCAATACCTTAATGGTATGGGATAGAATGAACAAGACGGGTGTGCTTGCCCCAGGAACGTCTCCCCTGGCCCCACTGGGAGGATTCCTGTGGTTTCCACCAGGAGAAGAAAATAAATATTTTGGGATATGGGGGACAGAGGGAGATGTTACGTGGGCTAGGCTTGCCCCTCGGGTAACCCTATTAGCTTTAACAGAGATGGTTCAGACAATGCGAAATATGCCAATGGCGCCCTGGCGATACCACCAAATAGCAGATTTTTAAAATAAAATAATGCCTTGAGTGAGGACGCCGGATTCACTGACCACATTTGAGGCATTATGCGTTAATATTAAGGAACTAAGACACCCACTGTCCCAGATGTATAGATTGATCCTCAGTTGCCAAGGTATAGCAACCCCATATTATATAAAAGAATGGGAGAAATTTAAAAAATGATTAAATCGACTCATGTTACTTCAATAAGCTCACAGACGCAAGAGATGTCATACAAATTTTTGGTTAGATGGTACCGAACGCCAGCCAAGATGAAGCAGATGCAGCTGACTGAGGAAGATAGTTGCTGGAGAGGGTGTAAACAAAAGGGCACATACCTTCACCTATGGTGGTTTTGTCCCAGGATTAAGATATTCTGGGAGGAGATTGCCCCATGGATTAAGTAGTAAAAGAATTAGGTACCCCGTTAGAGGAGGGTCTTATAGAATTAGGACCCTGTTTTGGTGGTATCCACTTCCATACACGGGAAAACAAATGTGGGAGAGGTCGTTGATAGAAGGAGTCAGTCGACGTAGACGAAGTAGAACCGACCGCAAGCCATGGTAGATTGGTTTTTAAACATACTGTAGAGAACGCAGACACTCGAATAACTTCATTGTACTCAGCTAAATTAGTAAAAAATTTAAAGAGGGTAAGAAAATATATTATACCC